>NQII01002103.1:260242-309274 GCA_002778355.1 Clitarchus hookeri | reverse complement strand
CCGCCACAACGCCGCCGCCTTCTCGTACATCGCCAGCGCCGCCTCCAGCTTGTCCTGGGCCGCGTAGTGCTCCGCCAGTTGCAGCATCCTTGCTCCCGCCCGGTCCAGCCTGCCGCGAGAGCACACGCGCGCCTCTGCACTTGCCACAATCCATAGGCTATTCACGGTCGAGTCAGCACTTTTGAAAGCCCTCTCATTTGGAATGATAATCAATAAATATATTTTTATTTTAGCCTTGGACTCTAACTTCCGAGTGCGGTGGAATATACACACTATACTTATTACCTACATGACAACATTTATTTCAAAAGGTACTAAAAGGATAAATAATTGCCTGAAAGGAAAAAGAAGCTAGGGCCTCAAAGGTGCTCACTTTGCCGTAAACAGCATATACTAAGGTTTATTCTACTCATGTTAGGAACGATACGAGATTTATTATGGAAGAATTCGGCATAGGAAAAATTTCCGCCGCTAGGTGCTCAGTGTTCCAAAGAGGCCACTTTTAACTAACATTATAAGCTACGTGAATAATAAAGGAGAAAGATTTTACTTAGTTACCTAGTTATTTTATGTATTTTATTTGTGACTTTTGCAATTATTTTGTTTTTGTAACGCAGAAAATAGAGAAAATCCTGTACACATGCGACACTAGCGCTAACCTAGTGGCGAGAAATTTTTGCTGCCAAATTAAAAGCATTGAGCTTCCCAACCTGTAGTAGAATAAACCTTACTACATTTCATTCGCCTTTGCTTACAACTTTTCTGAAGCCCTGCTAAAACTCTACTTCTAGGATATTCCACCTCATGCAAAAAAAGCTTAGAAAATCACATCTTGCTCACTCAGTGTAGTAATTTTTTTTTCATAAGAACTATTTAAAACTAGGCATTAGCAACACACCTATTTGTTCCCTCTGTATTTATTAATTCATTTTAAAATTAAATATTATAATTTACGGATAATATATAAGTACAAGTTAAATTTAACCAAAAATAGGTTACTTTAAGATTAAGAAAAATATAAAACGCTTGTGATATGACATAGTATGGAAACAACCATGCACTCATATATTCGGTGTTTTTTCAAAGGTTTGATAAAAAAAAAGGTATGAAAAACCTGTCAAATAGTCTATATTTGGATTAAGAAGCTCAATAATTTCCGTTTGGCAACAAAACATTTTCACCGCCAGGGTGCACTGGTGTGGCATATGTACCGGATTTTTGTTCGTTTTGTGTGTAATATTGTGTTGGACTCGACGAAAATAATAAACTTTGCTCTTAGCATTAGAGGGAAAATGTAATGAAATATATTCACATATTGTTAAATATTCTGTCGTGAATTGGATTTAGTAAAATGTAGGCTTACACGATTATTACTTTATTTAAATATGACAACTAAATAGAAATATATAAATATGAAATGGTTTAGAATATAATTTTTAGGGTTTTCCTACACAGTTTCCATAAACAAAAGGAGAAAAGTATAAAGTTACTTTTAATGACAGCTATATTTTTTTTCGCACTTAAATTCATCAGGTTTTCCTATTGAATCAAGCTTGCTTTGAGAATGCTCAATGCCAAGCACAGTTGTATTTTAGTTGTTTTATCTTGTAAACACCATTGGAGTACGTGAATAATGTAACACATGGAATTTTAACTATTATTTCAATTACTTGGTGATCTAGGTTTGAGATAACAGACGTATATAATTTCAGAGTATAAATTTGTTTAATTAACCTACAAACCATTACTCAATGTCGTACGAATTATTTATTTATTTTGAGATTGTTTTCATGTAGGTTAGAATTTTTCAGTCAACTGAACTTCAGTTTCGTTTTTTTACACTTAATAGAAAGATATTTTGTTAAAATCAGAACTGGTAAAGAATATAATAAAATTAGAACTGGTGAAGAATATAATTTTTCCTTGAGAGTGAAAGTTGTCAACATTTTGTTATTTCAAATATTTTATGTTTTAACTAAGTGAGGCGATACTAGCAAGCCTATGAGAGAATTTGTTTATTTTAAAAAATATTGTTGAAAATTTTTGCTTTCTAAGCCAACGTTTTAAATTGTTTTAAGGAAGTCTTAAGCCATATTGGATTCTTCGCTACGGCTGTGGTGATCTGAGGTGATCACACAGCTAAGAATACGCATTTTTTTTATACACGTGTTCGAATAGCTATAAAACCAGGCAAGTACGATGATACGAAGACGTGATAATATTTTCAAGCAAAGAAGAGGCCTGAGTTCGGACGACAACCGTGTTAAATATTAGTTATGTTTCGCCTTCCGCGAAACATAACAGCGATCTTATTAGGTGAATGTGCAAGAACTGTATTTACTCACATATAAGCATGGGTTTAATCTTGAGAGAAGAGCTTGACGTAGAAGAGGAACTACTACAGCTGCAGATATGTCTATAATGACATTTTTACGTGACTACTTCGTACAGCTGCTGTCTACGACGACCAACATTTTAATTCTCAGATAAGTTTGAACCAGCTTAAACATCGTGCAGCTCTTGTAAGTGAACATTTTATCCTGCACCACAATTACAATTTTGTATTCAGTTTACACAGATTTTGTAGCCACGAAGACCCTGTACGAAAGAGACATGCTCTTTAATATAATTTCCATGCTCAGACATAAATGTTGACTAGCTGGTGTCGGCCGCAATATCAATAATTTGAGAGTTGTAAATTAGTAGTTTTAGTCATTTTTAAGTATCTTGATAATTGAAAGTATAATTTTTAATGCCCAGTTATATTTTAATTTCTAATCTCCGCGCTTATCATAATATGTACAAACTATGCTTCTTGCATCCTATTAAAATTTTGAAAGAATCAGAGCTGTCACTGTTCTCATTTACCGTAGTTCGTCTGTAGTTAGGTGTTGTATTTTTATGTTCGACATGTTGTCTTGCAGATGGTGACACGTTTCAATAAGTATCTGCCTGGTGGTATTAACGACATTAAATTTGGTAAGTTTTATCGGTGGTCACATATATGTTGGGTTGTACTTCTCCTCATATGTTCTGCTGTGTATGCCGGGCAAAGAACACTTACGTACGTTATATATTAAATATTTTGACGTAACATTACACAATACACTACAATAATAGTTACGAAATAAAGTTAATACATAAGGTTTTGACTGGGGAAAGCATATACACCGAAGAGCCAAAAAAACTGATACACCTGCCTAATATCGTGTAGGGCCCCCGCGAGCACGCAGAAGTGCTGCAAGACGACGTGGCATGGACTAGACTAATGTCTGAAGTTATGCAGGAGGCATTGAAATCTGCGCCAATTTGAGAAATGGTTGCACGTCGGTCACGTTTAATGATTATCGTCAGTCGTCGTTTGTCCCGTTCGTTCATGATCTTTTTCCGACCGCAGCGATGTCGAGGATTTGATGTTTTACCGGATTCTCGATATTCGCGGTACACTCGTAAAATGGTCGTACGCGAAAATCCAAATTTTATCGCTACCTCGGAGATGCTATGTCCCATCTCTCGTGCGCTGACTATAACACCACGTTCAAACTCACTTAAATCTTGTTAACCTGCCATTGTAGAACCAGTAACCGATCTAGCAACTTTGTCAGACGCTTGTTGTCTTATATAGGCGCTGCCGACCGCATCACGTTACTCTGATTGGTTCCATACCTCTGTTATTTGCATACGCACGCCTATACTAGTTTTTTTTGGCTCTTCAGTGTATAACCTTTCGATCCAAACACAAACGTTTACGCACAATAAAATAGAATTTCTCTATTTACCATTAGCTTAAAAGTTACCGCTTTCGAACACCAGTGCAACATGCGACGAAAATTTTCCCTAAGCCATACTATCCCATAAGACATCTCTTTTTTTTCCTAACCTGGGTTAGCATTAACCTTAAACTAGTCTAGAAAATCACACTAAAGTGACAACGCACAGTATTTGTGCGCACTTAGTTCAATAAAATTTTGCATGAGAACTATTTATTACTAGGCATTACAAACACACCTGTTTTCTCCTTGTTTTTATTCACACCAATAAATGAATTATTGCAATTAATTAATTAAATATAAGTAAATGTTCAGTTTAACCAAAAGTAAAAAAACTTAAACGTTAACAGAAGTATAAAACGCGTGTGATGCGTGGCATGTTTAGGATACAACCAAACACGTCATGCATGGGGTTATTTTTCGAAGTTTTGATTCAAATGTGTTAAGAAACCGCGAATAGACTATATTGATTGTAACAATGCATATTTAAAAGTGTCGTACCTCAGCTATCTCGTCATGCATTCGAACAACAAACAGATAGGAAGTAGTTTTACTTGTTCCGTATTGGTTAGTAAAAACGAACCCTCGCAACACGACCGGGCATGCTTGCTTCCGAAATCTTGAGTTGTAATTTGCCATTTTCCTACGGCCGCGGTCCGTCATAACCAGTCGCATCTCGGTGATGTACCGTGCCGCTGTCCACCGTATCATCCCCTCACCAAAGTCTAGGGAGGATCCGGGATCGAGTCCCGGTCCTGCCATCCTGATTTAGGTTTTCCGTGGTTTCCCGAAATCACTCCAGGCGAGTGCTGGGATGGGTCCTTTACAAAGGCCAGGTCCGATTCCTTCCCATTCCTTCCCCGATCCCTCTTCTCTGACCAACTTGCTCCGTTTCTAACGACCTCCCTGTCGACGAGTCGTTAAGCCCAACTACCTACCGTATCGTCGCAACGAATAATCATTTGACTTAACGCGTAACACCAGCCGTTGCCACAGTATCTCTCTCGCTCTTCGGAGAGACCTGAAACACCTGTTACCGGGTGCTTTTTACTCAAGAACCTCTTATTCTACCGACGAAAAACATTTGACCCCTGCTTCGGAGAGGGAAGATCGCCTCTCCCTCTCCAGAGCGAAGCGATGCTCACCTCCATATTTAGCTTCTTGCTCGGTGCTCCGGTAATGTTGCGTGGGCCTACTAATACTCAATACGCACGTATTGCCATACCATTTCATTTACAACAAGACGCGGCTGATATAACTGATGAGCCTACTTTCCTCTGCATGGGTGCCAATAATTTGGAAGTTCTTAAAAGCGTACGTGGCAGGCAGGCCTTGATGTCTCGTTGACAGCAACATCATTAGAGATGATGCCAGAAACACATGCAATGGTCCCGAGACAATTACAAATACACAAGTTCCTTATCCGGGACTCAAACCAAGAAAACCTCGTAAAATTAGCTAGACTGCAATTAACTGACACACGGGGGTAGGATTCGGAACATAGTCATCGGATGTAATCACTCTAACGTCTCTTGTAAACGTTTCACTGACCTGAAATATTTACAAAGCCATCATTTTGAAAATAAGTGACTGAGCTACTTAAAATTTGCAAGTTTACATACGCTACCGTAGCGCTACTTGAGTGGAGAATTTGGTGTAAATTGGTTGATTGGTCCCTGAGATTTGGCATAAAAAACTGGATCTAAGATGGCGGCCGGGTGACGTCACAATGGCGACCGGCCAGTTGCGGCTCCGGTCTCGGATCCCATTATAACAGACGGGTCTTAACCATCCTACTTAATATAAAAAAAGATTATTACTTAAAGAGGTGAGTGGAACATGAATTAGAGATGCGAGTCGAACCACAAAAGAGCGGAAGTTTCAGGAAGATGATATCGTCGACAGCGAGGTCATTATTTAGAGACAGAACAATTTGTCGGGTCAAAAGAAAATGATGGACCTGTAAATGTTTTACATCAGTAAAACCTATTATTCTTAACATTAGACTGATTACGTCCGAAGTTGATACTCCGAATCCAACCTCCGTTATGCAGTTGATTGCAAATAAGCTTGTGGTACGAGGTTTTCTGGATTTCAGACCCGGATAACGCACGTGCGGGAAGGAATCGGCCATGGCTAGAAAAGAGGGCGTAGAACACACAAATAAACTGAGGCTAGTTTAATGGTGAGTAGATATTTTACCAGAATGATGTATTTATTTCGTGCTTTACATGCGCCATACATGTGTATTTTACATTGTAGCGCAATAAATTATACCTAGTAATACATCACTTTGGCAAAAAATTTGCTCACAAAGCTGGAAATACCATTGTCCGGGATTGTAGTTTTTCGTATTTTTGGTACTGTCTTACGATAATCTGTGGATTTAAATTGATGTGTTTAGCGTTAATTTAGTCGCTCTTAAAGAACCACCCAAGTATTCACCTGGCGTGACTTCTGAAAACCATGGAATACTGTAATAGGGAAGGTCTTGCCGGGAATTGAACCCGGGTTCTCACAAATGCGAGTTTAGTGGGTTACCACCGCACTGCATCACTAAGCAGGATGGTCTTCGGAAGTTACAAGTACGTTTTCAGGGGAATGTTGGGTTTATAATGTTGCCTGTGAACACTAAGATGTCGCGATCATGTGGCGAAGGGTGCACCGGTAAGGTTGCGACCCCAACATCAGAAATTACATAAGAACTTCTGAGCTCCGAGTCAATACCACGTGGTTTGATAACCAGTGCAATCAGGAATGTTTGTCGCCTTTGTTCTCTGCGATTATCCGTGTGACGTAGAATTCAAACTTCGACATGTTTTCTCTTTTTCTTAGCACAAATCAATAATATGACGACAAAAACGGAATTCAAACTTAATTATCTACGCGAAACTAAACATGCATTAATATTTATTTTTAATTTTAATCATCAATGTCCCCTTTTCGAAGGAAGCATAACCGGCGGGAGAGTATAGCTTACAAACCAAACTGACTTAAGCCTACAGAATGTAGAAAGAACAACACTTACACATTCGTGAATTACCTTGAACCTCTAGGTTCGAAGTGACGTTTTAGAGACCTTATCTAGTGTCGTCTACATTTTAAAATTAATCTTCAAGCTAAAATATAGTCAATAACTGTATAATTAGAATCCCAAATGTTATCCTAAGTAGTAACGCTTACATAACCTGACAGATTCTGAGCTGTCTACACTATAATCTCCTTGGCGTAGATATAATTGCAAAGACACAGTTGCTTGTCTTATCAGCTGTGCTTACATAACTGGGTATATGTGCCGATGTAATATAATTCAGAGATATTGGGGGTACATAATGCAGGTTTTACATGCAATCTTAAGATTTGCAAATTAATTCGGAAATGACACCCCTAATTTCAAACCGATTGTCATTCCGTCCGCGCTGCAGAGGCTACTTAATACCGAGTAAACGTAATCACGTGCTTTTAGCAAGCATGCAGAAGTCACGCAAATAAAATATCGTACTTCTTCTTAGACTTGCCATTACGTGAAGTCTACGGCTTCCACTCTCTTCTCTGCTAGTGTAGGAAGGGAAAATGTCGTTATACTTGGCACGTAGGAGGGGGCTAAGGCCATTAGATAACGTTACTTACATTTGTTCTTTGTTGTTTTTTCCCCTTCATTCGTTATCCGTTTTCTATTCTCGGTGTCATTATCACGTGACGTTATTAGAAGGTGAGGAGAGGGGCCTTATTTCGCACTTTGTTAAGGAGTAAAGCCCCAAATGTGATTTAAAAAATGTTTTTTGCCTTATCAACTCCCTCGCTTTTGTGTATAAAGGCCAACGTAGAGGCTTACAAAGTTGACCAACCCAAACTTACGTATAAAAAATTAAAAGTCGCGTCTACGCATCTACTGGTATTCAAAGCCGCAACCTCGTGATTCGAAGCTGCCTTAAAATACCTCAACCACGAAATCTCGACGTGATGTCGTAATACCTGTTGTAATAATATTTGTGGATATTAAATAACTGTTCAGTTGCTGACGATAAGCTGACAGTATGTTCTCAAACTACACAGTAGAAGACGCAGTGGAGTAATGGTCAGGCAACTGGACTTCCACAACGATTAACTAGGTTTGTTTCCAGGCGGGGTTGACCTCTGATCTCAGAGTGTGAAAAACGTGGCGGACGTTGCCACTGACCAATGCGTTTTCTCGGGATATTCCCGTTTCCTCCAGCATTGCATTCCCTCGCTTCTCCATCTTCATCCTCATTTAAACCCCATTTGGGATAAAAGTTCTCAGATGCTGAGCGTCACAAAAATCTCTCCCTTTCTTAGAATACCATAAGTATTTTTTTTTTTCACTAAAAACGGCGTTTACATGAAAATGATTATAAATGTGACAGAAAATCGCGAACTGCTAGCCGCTATATTTGTGTCGGATTAGGTTGCACTGTTCTATACTTCTTTTAATTCAAGCAGTGATTAAAAAACACCCGTGGACACGCTAGAGAACCGTAACAGCGTTTTTGATATCATCAGATGCTTTCCCGAGATTTTCGCATTTCTACTCTTCGAATCTAGCAGCGCTGTCTGATAATCACAGTAATTTCAGTTCTGTCGACTGATGTTCCGAAATGGGTGAAACGCACTCGAATGATAAGCAATCTTTCCCTCGCGTTACTCGCCGCACCATGTGGGAGGCTAGAGTTATTACTGATAACACTGATTTTACTGGAGCTCTGGAAGGTGGAGTAGTAGTAATAAAATTAAATGCTGATAAGAGATTCAAACCGTACATTCCCTAAAGATTTAACAGAACTGTAAAGGCTTGTGTTTACACATCTGCAGAGGATCTTAGCGTTAAATAAAACGTAGCCTTGATAAAATTTCAACATAGAAAGCGATATGAAAATTCTAAAGTAGAATTTATGTTGTGCATATTCTGCAGTTTTGCGAAAACCAGAATGTTACCGCTCATAAATATAAATAAGCAGCACAAGACAATATCACAAGTAAATTCGTAAATCAAACATTTATATTTTGTTCATAAGAATATCACAGCATAAATTCCAAAAATATACACTGAGTGAAAACGAGATGCGAATTGTTACTGACACTTACCTAACCGGTGACGAGCACTAAAGAACTGCCAGTCACATCTCTGCTGTTCAGTTGTAACGAAATGTGATCTTTTAAGTCTCTCTCCAGTTCGCACGTTACTCAAATTCTATATTGTGAGTTTCTGGACGCCAAAACAATAATATAAACAAGAACATATCCCATTCAAGCTCGTTCTTTTATTTAATACCCTCTGTTTTCGCCTCCATTCATATCCCTGGCAAACCGGTTAAGGAATTTCCGAAAGTTAAAAAAATTACAGACAATAACATAGGTCGGGCAGTTTTAGCGACGCCTCGAACGTTTATTTCCGTTGTCGTCTCCGAGTGTAGTGGCAAAAGGCAACGGGATTCCTAATTCAACCGAAAGTTATCCATACAGAAGAGTGAATACTATTGTGAACGGGAGGGTGGTCTACGTCAGTAAGCCGAATGCGTAGGAAATGTACGAGTAAATGAGAACTCTTCAAGCTTACAAGCCGATGTACTCCGGAATGACCTCGTGTCTTAATTAAAACATCCTCATGGGAAAAGAACACAGCTATGACAATTAAATGCGTCTTCAGCGTAGAAAAAATTATATGACTGTACCTAGCACTTCTATTCTCAGCTCGCCAAGATAGAGCCGAAGGCAGCACAGCAGTCCTAGTTAAATCATCATATAAAAATAATAATAACAGTTATTTCGATAGTTAGTGGATTAGCTGTTTCTTCCGTCTGCGTCGCAGGCGTCGTGCGATGACCATCAGTTCTTTATTTACGTACAGCTTTATCCACACCGAGAAACAACGCGCGCTTGTTACCCACACTCTGATACAGTTAATGGTTCTTCAAATGTTCAGGAAAACAATTATTATTCATACAGGTATAACAAATTAAGAGGATTTTGTTAATGTATAAGATATATATATATAAATGTTATGAGGAATAATTGGTAGTTAATAAAAGTGAGATCATGCTGGATCACATCTCCATTGACCATACCGGTTCTTTTTTTTTCAAAATGGCTTGCATAAACAAACACTCTCGCTGTCGCCGAGAAGGAATATACAACTATTCTCTCCGCTGACGCACTAGTAGTTTTTTGTACTTTTTAATGTTGTTAATTTGTTTCGCTAATATTTTTGTTTTTATTTCAATATATTCTTTTGGTGTATACGGAACTTGGATTTAGGGTGAGGGGGGAGGACTCGACCGATGAAGGTCGCGAGGCGATTTCTTGTGCAAAATCGAAATATACAGGACACGTTAAGGGAGATATGAGGGCTTCAAAATTGAGTTTGTAATATGTATTTTTGCAAAGTATCGGGAAGGAAATGAAATTAAATAACAATAATCTGAACATTGCTTTCTTTCTTTGGGATCTTAAACGTAAATGCAAAATCGCATTAATACTTCCCCCCGGAAATGAAAATAGCAGTGGTGGCCACCCACTCATTGAAGACAATTTTTTTTTTACAGTCGGGAATTGTGAACGTTCGACGATTGTTTGTTGAGCAGTATGACGTAATTAACAAAACTGGTTGTCTTGTTGAAACTGTTCAGGACCCACCGTTTTTACGTAAAACGTACACAAAACTTCGACTGCAGCGTTACAGAGCCCAGCACGTAGGAAACACTACCCACATGTGTTCATGGTATGGCGTTGTGTCCACTGCACAGACGATGGCGGGGGACATTTTTAACACTTGCTGTAACCAATATGTATGTTTCGGGCGACAGTCAGTATGTTATTCCCTGCATAAATTGCAAACGAGAGTTTGCTCTTATGTTGAAGGTACCGATAACATAAAACGATGTTCGGACAGTTGTAGAATAATATCATTTAGTTTCCGCTGGTTTGAAAAAATACAGTCAAAAATATCTATTTTCGAGGGCTCTTATCTCCCTTAGTTTTCAATTTAGGTATAAAAAGTTTTGTATGTTTTCCATTAGATTTTGAATTAAGTTTGTCGACTGAATTCCGTCCGAACTGTGTGTGTGTCTATGTAGGAATTTTTTAAGTCGTGGATGACTGCCATCGCTTTATCTCAAACTCACTAATTTCCAATTGTGATACATATAATACACTACTTTTCAGTTACGACTCGGCAGTGACACACATCGTTCTGTTTTGAAATATTTACGCATGTTCACGACACTATCAGTGAAAAAAAAACAGTGATAAAAATAATGAACTATTATTTTGTCTTCTCATTTGACACGTCTCATAATTTCCAACTACCCACTCTTAATGCCGGTGCGTAAAAATAATTTATGCAGTGTTACTTAAAACGGTACAAAATTGATCAAAGCACATTACACATTTTAGAATTATTTAATACGCAATGAACTTACGCTACATCACTGCTGTAAACTTCTATACCGAATATAAATTTGAAATATTCTGCACATAATTACTTTCCTACGTAATTAAATTTTACGAATTGTAAACACGCTGGATTTTTTTTCGAGAACCAAGTAATGTCAGCTTTCCTTGATGCTGTGTAGTTATCTTTCTCAGCTAAATGCTCTACATCAGAATGTTAGTACTTACATAATAGTCAATTTCGTCGAATGCAAAAAGGTTAATAAAGCGTATTAGTTTTAGATGAAGCTTAACCAATCTAAACATAAGTATTTTTGGGGTTAGAGGCGATATTATTAAGAACAATTTGTACACGTTAAAATATACGAAGACCTGAGTTCCAAAACTCACCTTATCTACAAATTAAAAAAAGTCAGTTATCGCATGTCTTGTGTTCTTCATGTGGTACTGCATCCAATCACAGATTGTTTATCATCGAAACCCATTTCATCAGTTAACTGTTGTGTGTTAGAAACGTGTGTTGTTGCCAGAAATGGGAGGCCATTATCCACGCACACACTGGCAGCAACTCTTGCCTTTTCCTCAGTTTCAGTTTGCCACTTTTGTTTCCTAAACTAGTCTCATCCCATGCGGTACAAACACGAGGTGTATAAATTATTTCAAAAACAACTTCGACAATTGAGTAAATGAACAGAATCAGGTCGAGTGTCACGGTTTTGAGATACCTTAACGAAGAAATTTCAATATGACCGTCACGCCTCCAGCCACGGATACATATCCGAGTGCATTAGGTTGACATAGGCAGCTATTGCTGCAACCGACGGACATAAGCCTGAAGCAATTTCCAAGCATACAGTGAATAAATTAAAAGCTAACTATTTGATGTTATTACAGTAGTTAGAATTGGCCGGTTCAAACGCAGCTTCGTGACAGGGTTACCGAGGAGCCCAAAATGGCCGCCGGCTGCCACACCATGCTCTTGCATTCCGCCACCATGACAGCCATTTTTGCAGCCAGTGACCGTCATTTTGGAGTTCATTTCCCTAGAAATGTCCCTTTTCCCGCCAAAACAACGCCAAAATGTCCCTTTTTCCCATCGAAATTTCCCTTTTTCCCTAAAGATTTCCTAATTTCCACAAATAATTTTTAAAATATTATTTTTTCAAAAAATTTTTAACGATCCAAAATTTGTGGCTAAATGACTCATTATTGGGCAATGAGGATTGAGGATTCATGAGGATTTTTTCCGAGTCTTCCCCCTTCCATACTTCATGCTCTTGCATTCATAAGGTGCCGTGGTGAAGCAGCGAATAGAGGGCATGTTAAACTTCATCCCCTTGCATTCCAAGCTGGGGGAGTTATCTCCGAGTCTTCCCAAATACGATATAAACTACAAACAGACATTCAAGCCCTATGCGAACTTATAAACATAGTTGGCCGTAATTCCCGAACCATTTAAGAGAAGTCGTTGAAATCATATCATAGGCATCGATGCCAAGGAAAATAAAAAAATCGTAATTTAAGCCCTATGCGTACTTGTAAGCATAGTTGGCCGTAATTCCCGAACCGTTTAATATGTACTCGTCAAAATCATATCATAAGCATCAACACAGACAAGGAAAATTAACAAATAGCCATTTAAGCCCTATGAAAATTAATAAGCATAGTTGATCGTAATTCCCGATCCATTTAAAATGTAGTCTTCAAATTCATAAAAATAGGAAACGATGCAGACAAGGAAAATTAACAAATGGTCATTTAAGCCCTTTGCCAACTTATAAGCATAGTTGGCCATAATTCCCGAACCGTTTAAGATGTACTCGTCAAAACCATATCATAGGCATCGACACCGACAAGGAAAATAAACACATGGTCATTTAAGCCCTTACGCGAAATTATAATCGTAGTTGATCATAATTCCCGAACCATTTAGGGCACAACCATCAAATACATAACATAGGTAAGAGGGTGTTCTCCGGGTCTTCTCTGACTTCCCGAATGGCCCCTACATGTACAATCGTGCATGAGGTGTTCTCCGAGTCTTCCCAAATCCCTGCAATGTCACCCGACTTGTCCCTACATCATACTTTTGCGGAGGGGTTCTCCGCGTCTTCCCAAATCCCTACAATGTCACCCGACTTTCCTCTACATCATGGGTTATCTCAGAGTCTCCCCAAATATGATTACCAATTAATTCATTCCTACTAGATCATATACTTCATGCTCTCACATTTCAAGCGTGAGGTGTTCTCAGACATCACACGCTAGCATTCCTAGCCAGTGGGATTATTTTTACAGAGTCTTCCCCAGTCGCTGTGATGCGAGGCATAACATAAAGTCATCGCCATGGCACTTGGTGTAACATAAAGAACATTTGCCGAACACTTCAACGATGGACGCACCCTAGTATAAGGGATGATGCCACACACTGCGACGAAGCGTGCACGGCATAACATAAAACACACTACTGTACACTTCAACGACGCGTGGATTTTAATATATAAAAGGTGGCGCCGAACACTTCAACGACTCACTCACCATAACATAAAGAGTGACGTCGAACACTGCGACGAAGCGTGCGTGGCATAACATAAAACACACTACTGTACACTTCAACGACGCGTGGATTTTAATATATAAAAGGTGGCGCCGAACACTTCAACGACTCACTCACCATAACATAAATAGTGACGTCGAACACTGCGACGAAGCGTGCGTGGCATAACATAAAACACACTACTGTACACTTCAACGACGCGTGGATTTTAATATATAAAAGGTGGCGCCGAACACTTCAACGACTCACTCACCATAACATAAAGAGTGACGTCGAACACTGCGACGAAGCGTGCGTGGCATAACATAAAATATGCTACTGTACACTTCAATGGCGCGGGCATTTTAAAATATAAAGGGTGACGCCGAACACTTCAACGACGCACGCACGCACCCTAACATAAAGGGCATCATCTTTTATGTTGGGTGTGTGCATCGTTGAAGTGTTCGGCAATGTTCTTTATGTTACATCAAGTGCCGTGGCGACGACATTTATGTTATGCCTCGCATCACAGCGACTGGGGAAGACTCCAAGATAATCCCCCGGCTTGGAATGCTACCGTGTGATGTCTGAGACAACCTCATGCTTTAAATTTGAGAGCATGAAGTATATGATCTAGTAAGAATGAATTAAATGGTATTCGTATTTGGGAAGTCTCTGAGATAACCCATGACATAGGGGGAAGTCGGGTGACAAGGTAGGGATTTGGGAAAACTCGGAGAAACCCCCCTGTAAGAGTATTATGTAAGGGCAAGTCGGTGATGTGGCAGGGATTTGGGAAGACTCGGAGAATACCCCCTGCAATAGTGTGATATAGTGGCCAGTCGGGACGTCAGGGAAGACCCGGAGAACACCCTCTGGCCTGGCTATGTATTTGCTGGTTGTACCCAGAAACGGTTCGGGAATTATCATCAACTATGCTTATAAGTTCGCATTGGGGCTTAAATAACCATGTGTTAATTTTCCTTGTCGGCGGCGATGCCAATGTTATGCATTTTACGAGTTCATCTTAAACGGTTCAGGAATAACTGCAAACTATGCTTATAAGTTCGCATAGGGCTGAAATGGCCATTTGTTAATTTTCCTTGTCTGCATTGATGCCTATGTTACGAATTTGATGAGTACATATTAAACGGTTCGGGAATTTCGGCCAACTATATTTATAAGTTCGCATAGGGCTTAAATTACTATTTGTTGTTTACATCGTATTTGGGAAGACTCTGAGACAACCCTCCCAGCTTGGAATTCAAGGGAATGAAGTTTAACATAACCTCTATCCGCTGCATCACCATGGCACCTTGTGAATGCAAGAGCATGAAGTATGGTGGGGGAAGACTCAGAGAAAATCCTAATGAATCCTCAATCCTCATTGCCCAAAAATTAGTAATTTAGCTACATTGTGGGATCGTTGAAAATTTTTTTCAAAATTATATTTTAATTTTTGGGGGGGGGGAATAAGGGAAATTTTTAGGGAAAACGGGAAATTTCAAGGGAAAAAAGGGGCATTTTGGCGTTGTTATGGCGGAAAAAGGGATATTTCGATGGAAATGGACTCCAAAATGACGGTCACCGGCTGCAAAAATGGCCGTCATGGTTGCGGAATTCAAGAGCATGATGTGGCCACCGGCGGCCATCTTGGGCTCTCCGGCTCTCTGTCACGAAGCTGCGTTCGAACCAACCAATTCTAACTACGTATTATCCTTCACTTAGAGGTTTTGGGTATTTCACCCTCGCAGTGTCATTACTTGTCCGCTTCTGTGCTTCAGTATTCGTCCTTTTCTGATTTTTACTGCTTTCCAAACTCAAAGGAACTGCTGTTGTATTAATGAAATGTTGATGTTACGTTCTGCGCGGTATTACTCTTTGCCATTCTCTGTAACAGTTAATGTTGAAAAGATTATTTTATCAATAAGTCGTTTTATATGTTGTATAACACAGGCAGCGATAAGATATTCATATACTCTTTCGACTGTCAGAAGAATGTAGTTTTGTGTAAAGTTCCTGATCAAGCATGTTACTATTCTTGGCATATCTATCAAAAACAATAAATTGCAGATGTCAGAAAAATATTAAACCAAAATTTTGGAGAAGTAAGATGGGCAGATCAAAGTTATGAGACGCGGCGAACATGTGGCGGTTCACTATTACTATGAGAGAAATCAAAAATTTTATTTTTTTAAGCTCACAAACATTATCACCTTTCAGTTTTTACTTAAGAGTACTTCCTAAGGTAACTTTTCAAGTCTCTAAATGTATTTCCTAGTAATTGAAATAGTGTTTCTAAGCCTCTCTATAGAAAACAATTTTATTGTACTCTTACACTCAATAATAAAGTTAGAAGTTTTCCTTGCAATGAATAATCTGAAGGACAAATATTTATTAAAACTTCACTGACTAAAAAAAAAAAGTGTCAAGAATTATTAACGCTAAGGCAAGTTTCACAGTGATTAGAAAATATTTTGTTTCATATCAATCGCTTTGCGAGAATTATGCATATTCCTAACTCCCTAACGTTGTTGCCCAAGTTCTCTGTTTTGAAAACGAGACATCAAGAAATCGTTGGACGGCGTGTCCACTGCGGGCCACAAATAAAATAAGCCAGGCGACGTAAGGTAGTGCACTTCACGTTCCTAGCCCCTACCCAAGCACGGGTCAAGGATTGTGCAGGCGTCATATAAGCGCCAGCTACGTCAAACGACCGCCTAATTAACGAGGGTAATTAAATGCGTGCAGGTAAGGGGGGCGATTGTATAAGCGAGTACGCTGAACACGCGTCATTCGCTACGAGAGGCCGTCGGAAAACGGCAACGCACTGTAAAATAGTCATTTACTGCTTAGAACGACTTCCATTTCTACTTCAATGCCACTTCCAGGTAAACGGTCACGTGAAAGGTGCAAAGCGTACGAAGATAAGACAGTAGCTAGTGCTTACCGATCCTGGTGCACTTAATGAATCTAACGAAATAAAAAGAAAATAATTTGATAAATTCTTAAAACATTAATAAAATAATTTCCTAAAAAACGCTGTCAATAAAACTTAAAAAATAATAGAAATTAAGAAATATTTTAAAAAGAAAATAATAAAACATAATAATTACAAAGATAAAAAAATTATTTAAAAATTAAATATAAAATTAAAAACATAGCCATCTAAAAAAAATAATACATTTTTTAAATAAGAATTTTTTATTAGATAAATAATAATGCAAAACATTAAACACTCATTATTTTTTTATTTTTATTTGAAATAAATGCAAAAAGCACCAAACTTAAAAACATTTGAAGGTAGAAAATGTATCATTTTATTGTTTTGAACATAAAACAAAAATATAGATAACTAGCTTTTACCCACGGCTTCGCTCGCGTGGTTATAGTAACAAACATATAAGGAGAAATGACGGTATTTGTTAGTAGACAGACACTCGTCATAAACACAGAACAGAGCACTAACGATGTCATTTTTTGGTGCTAGAATCGCTCTTTTACATAGCCACTGGTCGTCATTTACATTTCTTTGTATATCTGAGTAAACGCTAGCAATCAGTTCCGTATCACTCTGCACCAAATTACTAAAATCCCCCGTTAGTGATACACAGCCCTCGGCATCTGTTTCTAACAGCCCATCTCCAATTTTTAATAGCGTATCAGCATAAAGTCCTGTATCAACGTCATTGTAGAGGTGCACTCTCGTATTTTTCTTCAAACTGAATTTCTTGACTTGGGCTCATAAGTTTGACGACTTGAGACAGCCTTTGATTTCATCTGCAGGTGTGCCTCTCTGAATCACCGGTAAGGTTTAGCTGAAGTCACCAGCCAGTAATACAGCCATTCCTCCCATAATGTCTGTATTGTTTCGTATATCCCGTAGAGTTTGGTTTAGGATCTCTATCGCTTTTTTGTGTGTGACATTGTGCTTTCGTCCCACACTAACTACTTACATTGACACAGCATTGTACCCTGAGCGCTATTTTTACTAAAAGTTTTTTCCCTGAGGGAATGAGATATTTTTTTCGGGATAAAACGTAGCATATGTCACTTCCCAGCCCTCCAACTATCTCTGTACAAAAAAATCACGTCGGTCCGTTGCTCCGTTGCGACGTGAAAGACGGATAAATAAATAAATAAACAAACAAACAAACACATTTTCGCATTTATAATATTAGTTAGGATTAATAAATCTAAAACGAATTTAAGTTAATCCTCTCAAAAACTTTTAACATTATTTAAAATTAAAAATTTATTTTAATAATAAAAATATAAAATACTATTTAATATACAATGTAATCTAACAACAGAATGTAATGTCAATTTAAAAATTTTAGAAAATTATTTACATATTTAAAAAAAACTATACAGTGGAATAAATTTTGATTAACTGATTTTTATAAAAATTTTAGAATGTTATTTTGTTAAAATAAATATTTTCAAATTTTTTAAATATAAAAATTAAATTAAAAATTTTTTAAAAGAAAAATTTGTAACCCAGAAGTTAAAGTATTTTCATTTTTAAATTAATTAAATTGCATGTATTATAATATAAATGATCTTAAGTCTTTAAAAAAGTCACAAAATCTAAAACATTCTATATGGATTATTTCCTAAGAGTTCATAATTAAGAGAAATTAATGTATTATTTAATCTAGAAAAATTATATTGTTGTAATCGTAATAAAACAAAATTTTAAATTTAAAAATGTATTAATTTAAAAGTTATATATAAATAAAAATTGTTTTATTTGCACTGTTAGTTTACCAGAATCTTAAATATAACTAAAAGGTAATGATTATGAGAGAGAGGATAGTGATAAATGGTTATGAAGATCATGCTTATAATTAATTTAATTATTATAACGGTATCACAGGGCTTGTGAAAAGGTTATAATCATGATGATGATAAAGATGATTGTAATAATTAAAGAGATGAAAATTAATAGGGTGAATATAGCTATTTCGAATATTATAATTCTGAAACATAATATCATAATACTTTTATTTAAAAAACTTTTATTTTATTTTATTTAAAATGTAACCTTAAATAAATATATAAAATTATTTTTAAATGTTTTTTAAATTCAAATGAATAACTTATAAATATATTTTAAGAATTTTAATAACGCTGAATACATTTTATAAAATCAATTTTTTTACAATTTGTATCAAAACCTTTTAATTATCCTATAATTCTATAGTCAAATATATCATAAGTAATTTTTTGAGTATTAAAAATAATATTCCAAATTGTGTTTTCAGGCACTACTTTATTAAAACTAAATGAAATTTTAAAATGAGTTTTAATATTTGGTAGATAATATTTTCTATAAGTATAATCAATAGCATACACTATGTGATCACTACGTGGCATACACTACGTTATCACTACGAGAACACTGGCAGTCAATACCATGTTGGCCCATCCTTGGCATTGATGGCAGCCTGTACTCTCGTAGGTATATTTTCGATAAGGTGACGGAAAGTTTCCTGGGGAATTGAAGCCCATTTCTCGTGGAACGTCGAAATAAGAAGAGGAATCGATGCGAGTCGGTGTGGTCTAGCACGAAGTCGGCGTTCCAAAACATCCCAGAGATAATTTATCGTATTTAAATTAGGACTCTTAGCAGACCAGTCCATTAAAGGGACGTTGTTGTCGTCAAACCACTCCCTCATACGCCCTGCTGTATGCACGGGTACTTCGTCATGTTAAAAGACACAATGGCCATTGCCGAACTGGTCTTCGACGGTAAGCAACTTGAAAGTGCTTAAAATGTCAACGTAAACTTGTGCCTTGACAGTGCCACGTAAAGCAACAAGAGAGCCAAGCCCCTTCAGGAAAAACATGACAACATTGTAACCCCACCACCCCCGAATTTCACTGTCGGCACTATACAGACTGGTAGATTTCGTTCACCAGGAATTCACCACACCCAAACTCTACCACTAGATCGCCCCATTGTATACTGTGATTCGTCACTCTAAACAATGGTTTTCCACTGTACTATTGTCCAGTTTAGATGCTCCTTACACAATGCAAGTCGGCGTTTCGGATTTACCTGTGTTACGTATGGCTTATGGGCAGTTGCTCTGCCATGTAAACTAAGTTTCCGCACCTCGCGCCGAACAGAAATGGTGCTTGGAGTAGATCCTAATACATGTTGTAAAACCTGTGTGATGGGGGAGATGGATGATTTGACGATCACGCTGTACGACCCTCTTCAACATTCGACGGTCTCTGGTGGTCAACATGGGAGGTCGAACTGCACGTTTTTTGGGTTGTAAACGTCCCTTCACGTTTCCTCTTCACTATAACATCGGAAACATTGGATCTAGGGATGTTCAGGAGGGTGGAAATCTCGCGCACATACTTCTTACGCAAGTAGCAGCCGATCACCTAACCTTGTTGAAAGTCTATGAGTTACTTAGACCATACCAGACTGCTGTCTCGCTCTGTCTGCTGTCAACTGCGATCGCTGACCATGTGTTCCACGCGGTAGATGGCAGTACTGTGTAGTCCTCAATGTTAAACACACGTTCGTGGGATGTCCGCATACTTTTGATCACAAAATGGTCTTCAACTAAAATATGAATAATCATAATTTGTATTTTTAATTGGATTATAATAAAAATCATTATAATGTTTGCCACAATTTTCTAAACTATTATTTCTAAAATCGTTATAAGCTAAACATATCTCCATAATAAAATGTTCATCAAAATTGAAATTCAAGTTTTATTTTGGAAAAATGTCTGCTCTTCTATTAATTACAGAAAACGTTTTACATCACAATGACCAAACACAGAAGAATGAACCTGTTGTTCAGATCTAATTTTTCTAAATAGCATCCACAGGCTAATGATGATTTTTGTATACTACACAAAAGTTCCTGTTCCTGAGAATTTGTTGCAATACTACAGGGGATGCTGGAGCTTCATTATTTCCACTCCATTTTCAGCCTACCTTCCAAAGAAAAGATAGGCTTTTATTATTATTACTCTGGTACAAATTACCTTGAGAAACGCACAGCCAGAATGTGATTTCAGCGTCAATCAATGTAAAATACATTTGAGGAAGTGTCGAATATTCGTAGTAATTAATTTAAAATTCAAGGCAAACACAAATACCGTTGTATTTCATGTATTAACTTCCAATTCTTATGGATCCTGCAGACATGTTTGGCATCACAGCTTCCCTGGGAAACATTGTCAGGCCGAGCAAATCCGATTCTTAAAAACTCAACATCACCCTTCTCAAAGAGATCAGTTAACTAATCATTATATACCATCTCGGGATGTTTCTACCAAATTTGGGTTCTCGAATAAGCACCCGAACATGCCATATCGTGGCTGTTATTGCCACATTAATCATCCATAGTACGCTTCTGGTATAAACATATTTGGTCTTATTCAATGTCTTCTCTCTCAACTTGGTGATATTTATTTATCACCTTAAGTAAATTACTCAGAAGCATAACTCGGATCGTAAGACGTGGCACCCTGCGCTGGCTGGCATTTCTCCAACCGTCAGACGACAAGGTGGAAAAACAACTTTTCGTTCTGCGCGTTCCATTGCGGCCCTAGTCTGGATCCAGAAAGCTCGTGCATCACGTCTGCACAGTCTCACCTTCACCACAATTCATAAACAGACATCGCTCAAAACAATCAAGCAGTTTTCGAAGGAACAGTTCTTATTTTACTGGAGTTCCCATGTTCGGTGACCTGGGCCTGCGAAAGTCGTAAAAACTATGCATAAATAATGTCCGTTTTCGCAAAAAAAAAAAAAAAAAAAAAAAAAAAAAAANTCGCGTGTAGATATTACGCAATTTTTCTCATCAATAGGAGGCGTTGAAATAATAATGTTTTTCTACGACGAAAAGTATTATTATTTATCACGTAACCAGAATCACAGCTTTCAGCATGAGGAAAGATAAGATGAAATAAATATTTGCAAAAGCTGGGAAGCTGGTAGAGACTGGGGTAACATTCGTGCAACTTTGAATTATCGTTATTTGAAACAACCGCGATTACTGGCCATTTCAACGGACGCCTTAGAAATTAATAAACATAAACTAGGTTTTTCTTCTTGAGATTCGAGCGTGGAGATTCAAGCTTGAGCCCTCGTGAACTGAGAACTTAATCCTGAACGACCTCACTCATAAAAGTATAGCATCCCACGAAAACTCTAAATCACGGCTGTGCCAATTACGTCCTTCGCGAATGTACAAAGCAAATACAGTTCTAGTAAGCTTAGAGTGCTTAGACAATGCGGCCAAAAATACTCGTTAAGAATAATTAAATGTCCATAAAAAGGTGTCACTTTAAATATTAGTTTCGAGGTAGAAAACGACAAAGAGTAAATATGTGAAAATATGAACGTACACGCAAAATTTCCCTTCATACGTTTCATGCTTGCCAACACAGCTCAGATCAGCTAAGAGTACCAACGCAGAATGATTCTGCTTCCGGTAAGTACGTGTTTCTTTTCTACGTTATTTTGATTCTATTAGTATTATCCTTAGCGTACATTCGTTAATACATTAAACAGCTTGTCTACTGGCCTGAACGTTAAATGAGACAACGCCCAAAATTTTGAATCACAGATTTGCTCAAAATGACTTACCTCCATGCAAAAGTTTACGTATGAATAATAGGTGCGTTTACTAGGGGAGAAACTAGCCAATAGCTTTCGATTGTATTATATAGGTGGAACAGCAAGACAAAATAGGCGAAAGGAACATAAAATGACTAACTCCCCATGGATATTGAACTCACTATGTTTTGCATGTTACCATCACGCCACTAGTATCAACTTCTTAGTAACTGCTGCGTCGTAGTAATAAAATACTAACAGCAGTAATTTATGAAGAACAAGTTTTAACAGCCTTTTTCATTCCGACGGCAATAATTAAAATAAAACATCATTACACTCTTTTCCCTTATATAATTATCTTGGGTAGTACTAGGTTAATGCCTTGTAGATCATTGCAGGTACAACCAGAAAACGAGTGTTGAAACAAATTGCATCTCATAGGTGCGAATACAATTAAACAAGCATACAAATGCCATTTCTGAACAATGGCTATGGTCTATTCGTGGTTTCTTCACGTTTCTTTAAATCAAACCTTTGAAAAATCACACCATGTATGACGTGTTTGGTTGTTTCGTAATGATTTTATGTATCACAAGCGTTTCATACTTGCGATAACATAAAAAAAATATGAAAGTAACTTATTTTTGGTTAAATCAAAATTTTGTTTATATTTTATACATAAATTACATTATGTCATTTATAATTGCTATGAATAAAACAGTGAGGAAATAGGCATGGTGGTAATGCCTAGTAAAAAAAAAGTTTATATGCAAAATATTGTTACACTGAGTAAGCACGAATGCGATGTGTTTTCACTTTGGTGTAATTTTCTAGACTTAGTTAAGCTTCGTTTGCATTAGGCGGAGGAAAATTCTGAAAGTTGAACTTTATCAGGGCTTCAGAAAAGTTGGAAGTAACCGTGAATGTACTATAATTTCATGTACTTGTGTAGGTAGTTATCACATAGCAGATAATCATCCTAGAAACCGTCGAGAATAATGGATCGAGGTTACGACTTTACGAATGCAATTCAGACGCTTAAAAAACAGATTTATTTTATTTACATGCGGATTTATTTAATGGTGAAATTAAGACCAGTTGCCGTCTCTTAAACTCAGGCTCTTACAAATGTGTTGTTTTTTTTTCGGTAGTTCCGATAATGCGTTATAGAGAATTTAATAAGTGGAAACACTAGATTGGTTCATGGCAATGTGAAATTATGCATGAATTTGGGTGTTGGGGTTATTTTAATTAAAACATGTCATAAAACCTTGGACTATTTTGGAAGAACCATGGTATCATAAGAGTTCGATATCATCAGACAAGACGTCATTAGGATACACAAGAACATAACAACCCTACAATAATACAGGTGAAGTGTACAGTAACTTGCCAATCCATTTCACACATGTATCTGCACGGCAAAAACTCGTAGGCGTAAGTACTACAAATAGGTCCATTTTTAGCCTGCTTTCCGAAAGAAAGATAGCCTTATGCAATCACCTGGTTGTCTGTCTGGAATGTACGTCCTCCCGTAATAACTTTTAAACCGGAAAACAGAATTTAAGCAAACTAAGCTCACATATAGTATTTAGCAAGGACAGCAGACGTTTATAGTTTTCGATCACACCGAATACTTAATTTCAAAATGGTGGCAATTTTGAAATTTAAAACACTGTTGTATATATTTTGGGAACCATTTATCCGATTTGAACCAAATCTGGTACACTGACTTTGAATTATATAAGCATTGCATTTATTTGCATCAATAATAGTTTTAATGCTTCATTTTGGGTGGATTAATCTATTAGGTTTGGAATGTTGGGAAGATAAGTAAAGGATATTGCTGCTTGTTAAAGACTGGCGACTATAAAATGTGAAGTACCAGCTGGGTTCCAATCAGATAATTTAAGTTTGGGCAGAGTAATCTCAAGCTCCATCTCTACAAAGAAGACAATAAACAATGGGACTTGTGAAGTTAGTAGACGAATTATTAGAAAAGTTGTTTGACCCAAATGCTTGGTGTATGCAGCCAAGAAACATCGTGTCCAAGAAACCAAGAAGGATTTTTTGCAACAGTTCAGGTTGTACCGTAACAACAGGTCAATTTTATTCTAAAGTGTATTACTCAGCTTGGGGCGAAATTTGAAAGTATGAATATTGATATCATCTAATATTTTTTGGCTGAGAAAAGCACAATTGACATTTGCAAAGGAAGGTTTAAGACTGAAGGTGGTGGTTGCACAAAATTATGAGAATTTGTAGCTGAATTTCAGACAAAGTCATAAAAGAAATTTCTAAGGCAGTAGTAACCTGTCACAATTACATATTTAGAAAGCACAATAAACAATAAGTTAATTCGAATACCAAAATTGACAACGAAATTATGGAGAAGTGGAACTGTAGTGACGCACTTACCTACCAGGGTGATGTACTGAACTTGTAGTTGTTGCTCACGAAAAATGCATGGAAAGACCACTAGAACGCAATGCCAAGGTCCGGTGATACCTGATATCTTACTCACCTTGGAATAATTACATAACCTTCAGAGTGTACAGAAAAAATTGACCCTTGGCACCTCGATGCCAAGGAAATATGTTTTCTCCCCAGCAAAGTGGTCTAAATCAACTGTTACTCAACTACATAGTACCCCAGTCAATACAAATTGCTCTTTTGTAAGGATTCTAAGTAATATAATGAGTGCAACCTACAGTAATATAAGAAGTTGCTCCATTTCATGCATGCATTTTATCTAAGAAAATGATTCCAATAGTGGCACTTATAAAAACTAAGATCATTATAAAATCTCACAGTCCTTATAAACGTAAACTTTGCTGTATAAAAACACTCTCGGAACAAATACATTTTTAAGTTTACGAATTCGGATCGTGTTACCATGTTAGCTTTATTGTCGGATACATAAGATTTAAGAGAACAGCATTTTCTCCCACTACAGGTTAATGACAGATATGGCTTCTGGAGACTTAAGATTGTCAGATGCTCAGTTAGCTCAACGAAGCTCCAGGTAACCCAGAAATTGATCACATAACGAAACCTCGATATGGTATTTCATGACGTTCTTAGAGAAGCTTCCGTCTGCTATAACTGTTCGTCGGGGAAAGTAGAAGGGTATGGTTCCCTTTTATCATACTGATAGTTTAAATTAGAGTGTATTAATTTTTGCGTTGCTTTATAAAGGTATTACGTACATTAGTTTTAGTAAAGAAAAAACCCAAAAATTGCTTACCTTTTGTAGTAGGTACTTATTACGTTCAAATCACATCAACGTTTACGTATAGCAGACGCCATTTGCATCAAGTTTATATCATGACAACGATAGACAATTGCATCGAATACGTTGCGTTATCGTTTATTGCTATTGATTATAAATCGTTTATTGGGAAACGTAAATTGTATTTTCGTGTTGCATTTTTGCAGATATTTTGTGTGTTTACGTTTGTTAGGTTGCATAAATTGCAAGTAACTCCAGAATACTAATCAGACTCTATTCTGCTTCCCGGACCACGAGCAATAACGAGCGCGGAGGGCCACACAGATTTACGCGCTTCAAATGAGCCAGGCAAATTAGTGCAATTAACTGCTTCATATGAAGCAGGTTAATGCGCGCGGTTCGGCCTCCGGGAAGCAAAGTGACACATATTCGCATCTGATTAGTTTCCTGAAGCTAGTTATATTTGCGGTTTCTTCACACTTTCTGAAACAAACCTTTGAAAAATCACCGCATTCATTATGTGTTTGGTTTTTTTTTCGTAAGCATGTTCTGTATCGCACGCGTTTTATACTTGTGTTAACATAAAAGTATCTTATTTGTAAATTAACAGAACTTTAACTTATATTTTGTCCAAATATTATCATAATTATTTTATAATCAATAAGAATAAAACAGGGAGAAAACAGGAGTGTTGCAAATGCCTAGTAAGAAATAGTACTTATGCAAAGTATTACTACACTTAGTGCGCACGAACGCGGTGCATTGTCCCGTTTGTGCTAATTATGTAGACTCGGTTAGTCTTTGTTTGCATGAGGCGGAGGAATATCCTGGAAGTAGAACTTAAGCAAGACTTCAGAAAAGTTGGAAGTAATCGTGAATGAACTAGAATTACTATTTATTTCTGTAGTGCATAGGCTACTTGTAAAAGTGATTACCTATTCGTTGTTGTTTCCCGAGTTATTCAGTTTTGTGGATAAATCTTCAGAATTTATGTCAGAGGAAAACAGATATTTTAATTATCATCAGACGTTTTTTTTTAATTCGAATGCGCAATGTTTTAGTAATGACTAAAGCAAATCGATGTAATCGCAATACATTAAGTTTTATTCAAGACTCTCTGGATTGCAAAAATACTTTTTATAATCAACAATTGCATTTGTTTCTTTCCATAGAATAAACACTTCATACAGTTCCATATGGTCGTGACATATAAAATCCTTATTAGACAGTACCATACACCATTTTACCATCCAAACATACTATATAAGGGGACAATTTTACCTCGTGGGTGACATTCTGCGATCCAGCCTCACAGCACGGCCGAACTCGACAATCGCTTGCACCCGCTCCTCCGGGCTACCCTCCTCCAGTATCGCGTCGGGAATTGAATCGGCGACCTCGGCTGCATCCGCGTGCCTTGAATTTCCTGCGCTATCATTTGCCGACATGCCACTCAGTCCATAAGCAGTACAGCGAAGCCGAATATGGGTGAAATGTGTTTGTAAACAAACAGGATTATTGTTGTTTTGCACAAGGATTATTATCGACAGCAGATAGAACATTTATCGACTTTCATTATCAGTAGTTAATTTATCTGTGTAGGGTATAAATACGATGATAGGCATATTCAGGATGTGGTTACTTCCTACTTTATAATTGTCTTAAAATTACACCTCACAATATTTTAACTAAAGCTTAAAACTATTTTATTTTGATAATACTCTTATATTATTTCATTTCTGCTAATGTGTCCCGGGCATATTTAATGAAGCTGAGTTTATACCTATTTTGTTTTTCTGAAGGAAAAATATGAGTTTTGAACTTATCCTTGTGGCTCACATATAATACAGTAAAATATATATATATGTAACACATATTATTTATGTACAGTAAATGTAATACATAGAATTTAATAAAATGAATGATAGAAACCCCTAAATCTTTTCATTATTTTCTAAATAAAATAGTTGCGTTTTCAGTTTATTTTTCATTGCAGTCCTAGTCAGTCAGATATACGTCAAAGTTTTGGTTTTGTGTCGTACGTTTCTGAACAGAGGTAAAGGACAATGGGATAACCCGTTACACCGGGTTTCGAACCACTTAGTTGTCTACTCGGAGCTCAGAAAGTCACGAAGGAGGATAGGCTTAAATCATCGCCGATCCGGCTTTCACGTCAAAACCAAAGTAGCTTATGCCAATGAAGTAACCAAGATACAACCAGGAACGATGACGACGATTGTGTGGTGAGCGAAAATGTGTGCTTAATGGTTTCCGCCAGTTCTAATTGTAGGATCTGCGGTGGTCACACAGTAGAGCGAGGAGTGGGTGTCCTTCGTGTCTCTGTCATATCGTTGCGAATTTCATTGAAACTTGCATTTTGAACCGATATTCGAGTCCCGGTCATATTAATGCCTCTACAATCGGGGACTACGTTCGAAGTAGCCTACAACAGAATTTGAATTAGTATTTCCTATGCGTTTACACTGCCGATAACATAAGCAGCAGCAGGAAAAGCCTTGCCAGACGAGGAGTAATTGAATGAAGCACCCACAGTGATGTGAACTGGAATCGAATTACTTCTGATATAAGCAAACAAAAAAATTGAAATTAATAAACTCACGTTAAGTATTTTTAAAAAAATGTTTTGTTTTCGTTATGAAAAGTGGTAGTTACTCTCGATGTTTTTTTTTTTTTTTTTTTTTTTGTTTTTTTNTGATCATCAGACTTCTTTCTCCGGAGACGCCGAAGTCACGCCAGGCCAGGATTTTTTCGAACAGACGCTCTCATGAGACAGTGTTTCATATGCCAGAATGGGAGGTCTCACGTAGTTCTCCCATTTCCTTCCCGTATTCACTCAGTAGATTCTCTACCCCACGCCTCATCCTCAAATAACAAATTAGTAATTCTTCAGGATGACAAATAACGTCAGGTCCGTCTGTCGTGTAAGGCTGTATTCTCCATACTTCAGGCATTAGTAACATGCTTATGAAACTTGTTTTCATATTATTTTTATTAAATAAAATTTTGTAAATATAAATATTACGAATAACCCCGTTCATTCCCGGATTCATTGACGAGGTCAAGTATTGCGATCGGTCAGTATTTTGGTATACGCTGTAATTGTGTCTAGCATACTCCTCGCAAATAGCGGGCAACAGGCGGCGTGTCCGTTGATGTCAGCACAAATCATTCACAAATGAGAAAGGCAGCAAACTCGACAATACAGATTCCTCACAACGAAGACGCTCAGAACACGGGCCACTGATTCCTTGCGGACAGGGCTGACCTTAAATATCCTTCGTCTGTAACAAGTCCTGAGTCATGCACATGGGTACTGAACGGATGAAGTGTAAATAAATAAAATACATACGATGTATGTGATATATACACTGAAGAACCAAAAAAACTGGTACACCTGCCTAATATCGTGTATAGCCCCGCGAGCACGCAGAAGAGCTGCAAGACGACGTGGCATGGACTCGACTAATGTCTGAAGGTTTGCAGGAGGCAATTCACACCATGAATCCTGCAGAACAGTCCACAAATCCATACGAGTGCGAAACGGTGGAGATCTCTTCTGAACTGCACGTTGCAAGGCATCCCAAATATGCTCAATAATGTTCATGTCTGGTGATTTAGATGGCCAATGGATATGACTTAAGTCAGAAGAGTGTTTCTGGAGCCACTCGGTAGCAACTCTCGACGTGTGGGGCGTCTCTTTGTCCTGCTGGAATTGTCCACGTCCGTCGGAATGGACAATGGACATGAATGGGTGCAGGTGATCGGACAGGATTCTTACGTGTCTGTCACCTGTCAGAGTCATATCTAGACGTATCAGGGGTCCCATTTCACGCCATCTGCACACGCCCCATTCCATGAGAGAGCCTTGAACAGTCCGCTGTTGACATGTAGGATCCATGGATTCATGAGGATGTCTCCATACCCGTACACGTCCATCCGCCCGATACAATTGGAAACCAGACTTGTCAGACCAGGTAATGTGTTTCCAGTCATCAACAGCCCAATGGCTGTGTTGGCGGGCCCAGGTGAGGCGTAAAGCTTTGTGTCGTGCAGTCAACAACGGTACACAAGTGGACCTTTGGTTCTGAAAGCCCATATCAATTATGGTCCGTTGAATAGTTCGCACGCTGGCACTTGTTGATGCCCCAGCATTGAAATCTGCACCAATTTGAGAAAGGGTTGCACGTCTGTCACGTTTAATGATTCTCGTCAGTCGTCTTATGTCCAGTTCGTTCACGATCTTTTTCCGGCCACAGCGATGTCGAAGATTTGATGTTTTACCGGATTCCCGATATTCACTGTACACTTGTGAAATGGCCATACGCGAAAATCCAAATTTTATCGTTACCTCGGAGATGCTATGTCCCATTTCTCGTGTGCCGACTATAACACCACATTCAAACTCACTTAAATCTTGATAACCTGCCAGTGCAGCAGAAGTAACCGATGTAGCAACTTTGCCAGACGCTTGTTGTCTTATATAGGCGTTGCCGACCGTATCGCGTTACTCTGATTGGTTCTATACCTCTGTTTTTTGCATACGCACTCCTATACCAGTTTTTTTTGGGTCTCCAGTGTATATACAACATTATTATAATGTCAATTCTCCAAAAGCATAATCAGCTTGAGTCAAGCTTGAATCAAGCTTGTCATGACAAGTCTGTAAACTTGAATCAACCTTGCTATACAAGCCAACAAGATTTAATCAAGCTTGAATCAAGTTAACCAGTCTCCACAAGTCAAGCTTGTAGCAAGCTTGATTAGTTAAGGTTGCTGAAAGCTTACCTTGTAAACCTATCTTTATTGATTCAAGCCATCTAAAAGCTTGTCGTTAGCAAGTATGCACCAATAATGAGAAAATTGGCTTGTATCAAGCTGAATCACGCATGATATGACACAATTGCACACCAAGGCAAATTTAAGTATTATGGAAGCTTGCGTGAACTTACATACTATCCGTTTTACTTTCTGTTTTTGTATGGTCATAAGTAAGTTAAGGTAGTGATAAGAGAGGGCTGAGCTGCACATTTGGGCCTGAGTGAAGTTAGGGGAAGTGAATATAGAGGTGCGTGTTGACTTGTGTGCAGACCTGATCCTGAAGCACAACCCCTACTACAGCGACAAGTACGAGGAGGCGTACCGCAGGTCCATGGAGGACCCGGAGGACTTCTGGACCGAGGTGGCCCAAAACATCAGCTGGAGCCGACCCTGGGACCGCGTGTTCGATGACTCCAACCAGCCCTTCACACAGTGGTGAGTCCTGCAGCAGCCTCCCCTGCCTCCACTCTCCTTTTACACCCGTCTCAATTGCAAGCCCGTTGCTTTTTAACTCTTCTTGTTAAATAGAAATTAAAGCGCCTCATTACTAAAAATCTATAAACGCCTCAGGGTTACTTCTGGCTATAAGGAAGCATTGCAACGGCGATGGAATATAGCATAAACAAGCTTCGTATGTGCTCTGTTTCCTTGGAATTTTAAGCGGTAACTAAAGGGTTTTAATACAACAACCTGTTTAGAAAATACACAGCATTTTAACTACAGTATGAAGCACTGTTTCACAGAAGAATAAATATCGAAAAGAGAGGGCTACTTACAGCGACTTTTGCTGACAGACACTTTTCAACGACCACATTTATGTTTCAATAAACAAATTTGTAAACTGGCAACGAAATATCGACTTTCATTTCCATAGTTTTTTTTTTAGTTAGTTAGAACCGACACAACCGCTTACAGTGAGACCCATGTGGCAACTAGGAAGGGCTACTTGGATGTTTTTAGCTCGTTTGAGGCAGGGAAGCGCGGTAGCGATAAGGACTACACAGACACGCGCTCCGGATGTCCCTTCGCTCTTACGAGCAAAGATCTAAACTGGCATGCAGTGCTCTCCTCGTGCTGCGTGTAACTACAGGACTTTAAGCAGCGACCCTATCATTTTATTGCTGGGAAGTATGTAGCAAAGTTCAATGCAGGTCCCTGTAATAGTTTCCCATGTTTCCAACCAGTATATTATGAGCTACAGCAGTGGGAAAAAAAAAGTTTTTAGTTATGTTTCAGGGCTCGGAAATAGTATTTATAATGTGAATTTTGCACTGAGAGTATTATACGTACGTCGCCTGAAGTGTGTTTTGTTTTCGTACATTGGTATCATGGGGACACGCTTAACGGTTTGGTAAAAAAAAACACGGATTTCAAACACACTGCTAAGCAACTCAAGCGCCTGGTATGCGGTGCCCTTAACAAGCGGTGGCAAATCCTTCGGTGTCACAGCGGGACACATACTGTAGTTCTAAACTTCGGTCGGTGATTTCAAACAATGAAGTACTGATAGTTTCTCTATCGTGTTACTCAGTGTCTGTCCCCCGAGCCCTAGGCTTGGCGCGGGAATGAAATCCGAGGCCATGTAAGGCTGCTTTTACGATATGTAAATCTCGTGCGAGAATATGGGGGGGAAATCCCTTGAGAAACGTGTCCTCAGACAAAACTTGCAGAAAAATAGCTACTAGGAAGATAAAAGCTTAAAGCCTATTAATTTACTTATTTTCTGACGAAACTGCAACCGAGTCTTTTTAATATTTTCAGCTTCCTTATAGATGGGAAAATAGGCTTCTTATAGCTTCATCGCGGAATTATTAGTTGTACAAAAGGCATTATTCTCTACTGAGCACCTCAAGAGTGAAGTGTGCAGCAGAAGAGCTTAAAATTTCGTTCAGATGTTAATTTTATTACGTAACATTTATGAGATATAATTGTGCGTATATGTAAGTTTTAACTATTAGTTGAGTTTGAAATAAGAAAATATATAGCGCCATTTTTTTTCGTATCTAGTGAGATGTTTACCTTACTTCGCATTTTATAATGCGAACCCATGTCCTATGGAATGCAGCATTGTGTAAAATATAAACTTAGTATAATAAAAAAAAATGTAATGCCGGAGGTGGCGTCTAGATGGCATGTAAAGTGGCAAAGGCTATGTGAACGATGATTCAGATAACTGATTACAACATCAAGACTAATTGGCCAGTTATTCGGGAAGAATTTACATTTGAAAAGTACCTCTAGTACATTGTTTCACCACCCCTAGCGTGGATACGTGTCGCGATATGAACCAGCATGAAGTCACAGGGATTTCTAACATTATCCTGTGAAAGACGGTCCTATAGTTTTTGCAACTGCCGCGCCAGATGCTGCAAATCCTTTGATGGATGAATCTGCTGTCCAATCTGACTATATGCATGTTCTATGGGCAACAAGTCAGGGCAATGGGCTGGCAAATGAAGGATGTCAACAGAGCGAAGGCAGTCTTCGGACACCCTTGCTGAATGTGAGCGGGCGTTATCATGTTTTAAAAAAATCCCATTTTGTGTGCTGCCTAGTGACCCTCCATTCTTGAGTACGGTTGGCATTCATGTCCATGACCACCTGGGTTTGTCACTAAAGTCAATGAGTCACCATTACTCAGCCATACACGCTACTTTATTACGACAAATTCGTTCATGAAATCGCCGTTCTTGAGGCGTCAGGAAGATTGTTGGTTGAGTTAAACACCTGTCGGACAATTATAAGTGGTTATTCTGGTTCGCTCAGAGCCGTCCTGGCTTGTATGTGTTCTATCACACTTCTATTGACCCAACTACCTTCGCACAGTTCAGTCGCAACATGTCAGATGGCAGGCAATTCGGCGGAACGGCCACCCTGCCTCCCATTACCCAACGATTCGCCCTATCTTTATGTTGTTCATACATATGTCGAATCCCGTGCGAAACTATGCTGTAAGTGTCCCTCAGATATACTCCTCATTAACTGGCAATAATATGGCGTGGGTCAGGCATTAATACGTTGTGGGCACCCTTGACCTTTATCACAGCTGTAACTCTGCGTGGGAGACTGTCAACCAGGTGTCGAAACGTCTCCGGGGGTACGGCCTATCATTCTTTCTGCAGCACTGTAGCAAGTGTAGTAAATGATGTGGGTCGTTGGGGTCTGGCACGCAGTTACTGTTCCAGTTCATCCCAAAGAAGAAGTGTTCGAGGGGAGCGAGGTTGGGGCTCTGGGCGGGCCAGTCCATTTTCGGAGTCCTATTGTCCACAAACCACTCACGGATGGACCGTGCTTTATGACAGGGAGCATTATCGTGCTGAAACACACAGTTATTATCTGTGAGTTGTTGTTCTACCGTAGATAAGACACAGCCGATCAAAATGCCCATACAGTCTCCCGCCTTTAACGTGCCCCATAGTATTACTACAGGACTAAGTCCTTGGAATTCGCCAGACCCAAACTCTCCCGACTGCCACGTGGTACAGCGTGATTCATCACTTCAAATCACACGTCTCCAGTCGTCGACATTCCAGTGGCGGCGCTCTTTACACCACCGAACGTGGTGCTTCGTGTTCACTGGTAAAAATGTGCTGTTTATGGACAAGTGGCTGAGCTTTGAACCCAAGTCCTCGTAAATCCCAGCGCTTAGTCACAGTGGTAGCTTCTAAATCAGGGACACTGCGGGATTCACGGGTGATTGTATCTACAGGTGACACGCGATGTTCACGTACCACCTTCTTTAATGCTCGATGGTCCGTTTAGTGAAACACACATGGCCTACTCGGCCGTAGTTATTTTTTTTTTTGCGGTCGCGTCTTCCCGTTTCCAAATCGCAATCACATCCCCGCCGGTCTACTTGGGCAAGTTGAGAAGGGAGGAAACGGCCCCTGTGGTTAGCTTACTGATGTGGCAACCAATAACTATACCACGTTCGTAATCACTGAGCTCCCTTGCTCTGCCCATTCTGCCGGCATCGCGCAGCACTGACCAACTTCGCCGCTGATCTCTCATATGCCCCCGAAAGCCGTGCTGGCTCGAGACCAGGAACAGAAGTTCCCGTAACTCGTTTAGTGGATTTGCAACAAAAATGAAGCCCGACAGACTTGGGTCAAATCACAGAACCGGCGGAGGACTGCTGTGTTAGCTGGGCTCCGGACCCGTATTTATAGCTGTTAACCATTGTTGCTATCTCAATACATTTATGTGTAGGTGTAATCGGCGAGGGAGTGAAGCTCCCCACCAGTTTCCTGACTGGCGTGTCGTAGTGTCGTAGTGTCGTGATGTCTGTAGAGCATGTAGTGTTGTTTGCAAGTGGCTAGTTAAACTCGCGTGTAGTGCGTCGGTGAGTCCCTACAACCCGAGTCGCTGCTCATCGACAACCCAGCTTGTTCGTCATCAGCCCTTACGGTACCGCAAGTCAGGGTCTGGCCTCGCTCTTTCTCTCCGGTCATTTCATCTTGTGGCATTTGTGAAAAAAGTTGAATGCTGTTAGTACACTTTTCTAGCACCCTATGAACCAGGACTGTTGCCAGCCCAGGCCAAAACTAGGGTTAACCAGTGTAGTTGGTGTATCTACATAAGCTTCTTGAAGGGCATCATTTGTAACTTCACCTTAAAAATATGAAACTGGCTTTGCAGCCTTGAGTGTATTATTATTTTAATTTGAAAGATTTTTATATTTTTTCTTTTATTTTTTAATATCTTTAAGGTTTTTTTACTATAACTAACTTAAGACTAATGCCCCCAAACCCAGTCCTGACCTCCCATGTGTGCCTCTCGGCCTGGATTCCTGACGACAGAGTGGGGCGAAAACTGTGTGCCAGTGCACCCACATGAGCTGCCTTGACAGGGCGTATGAGTCGCGTGAGAGGACAGGACGCTGTCTGTGTAATTTCGGGCTGTGCGTGTCCGCAAAGTGTGATGAAGTGTGGTGAAGTGAGCTGAAAACGTCTTGGACGAAGTAGTTTTGTTAAAGCTTGTCCCGGAACGATCAGAAAACTCCGACAGCCCAGGATGCGCGATGAATTTAATTATTTATTTAATTACCTGCGTATTTCTTTTTGAATTGAGCTGGAAATTCTCAGGAATGAGTATGAGTGTATTTAAAGTAATATGTGTTTTTTTAGACCACATTCTGTTTTTTAAAGATCTGGGCAGCTTTTCTCGGCACCAGTGTTTCGTTTGAACTGAGCTAGAAATGCCATGGTTTAGGTAGTTTTGTTAAATGTGTCGAAATTTTTGTCCTGGATCGATTGGAGAATCCCACTGGCCCAAGAGTAGTGGAAATGTAGTTTGATTTAAACATCCCTGTTTTCCCGTTTTATAGTGTGGATATTCTAACTGTTTTGAGAAGTTATGTGGTTCCTGCTCTGCACATCTTACCGGAACTGGTAGTGAAGGTATACAGGTGGGCTTAACCCACAAGGCAGGGGGTGATGTCGCCCTAGTCCGCAGGCAGAAAACTCTAAAGCGAGCCAATCATACACCTACGCACTCGGGGGATGAGTTTATGTAGTGTGGTAAGTTATAAATGTTAATTAACCCCGTTTATTTAATTTGTGTGTGGGGATGCCAGCGTACAGTACTGATGCAACTTTGAGTTGAAATCAGGGCTAATATGTTAAAATAACCGCGGTTTTTTTTTCCCCCGTGGCTCTAGTGAGTCATATTCAGGTATTTAATTTATAAGGGTTTATCATGATCACCGATACTTTCATAAAGGTTTTTGTTCCTAGAAATTACTACTTCTTTAATATAGTCCATTTTTTAAAACTGATGAATTGTTTCATTACTAGTATACCAGCCTGCGTCTGAATTTATTGTCTTAGTTGAACTTTCTGTATGTGTGCTAAGGCGGCGTGAACCCCATATATATTTCACAGCCATACTGTAGTAGGGGCTTAATTATTTGCTTAAGGGGGTAGCATCCTTAATAAATTTGGTTAGTATTGTGTATTTTCTTTATCAATCTTGCTTTAGTACACTATACGATCATAACTGAGTACTTACAAGTTCAGAGATTTGTCTTTTTAATACGTTGTTAAGGAATAATTAAGTTTTTATTGTCCATTTTATTAAATTTGCTCCATGATCGGAGGATAATTTCATGTGTTAAACTTCCCTTTTTTAAACTAATTTGATTGTATTCTATGCTTTACAATGTCTTATTTTTTCGTTTTTCGGTTGTAACCCTCCGAAAACAGTTTCTTTCTGTACCCCTCGAAACTGAAAATTTCGACGCGCATTTTAAATTACAACTACAGACAAACGAAAAGGAGTACAAAGAAACTAAAGAAAGCATGTCATGAGGGAATGCACATAGATTCAATTAGTGACCTGACTATCTCGTAAAAATACTAGCTGGTGGAGATATAGTCCAAGTAGCCGTTTTTAGCAAAAAGGCTACTGGAAGGTAGCGCCCTCTTCACTCTGTGGCCACTGTCCGAACTCGGTGTAAGCCTGCGTGTAAGCATTCCTGGATTAGGGGGGAGAGGAGGGAGCGGCCAAGAGTGGGCAGGGAGCAGAGAATGAGTTGCGGTATTCCGTTTGTGTTGTCGTGAAGGCGGGGAGGGGGCCGTGTAAGCCGTGGCCTCGAGGAGCGTAGTAATTCTCAGAAATGTAATGACGACTGACAATAACCAGCCCTTCTTCAGCTAATGTCGCTATACATAAATTCCTAGGAAGGAATTGTACTCTATATAATTTTTTTTGGTTAGAATTATGAACATTTTTGCATTTTCATTTCGCATTTTGTATTTGCATTTCANGGTATACATAAATTCCTAGGAAGGAATTGTACTCTATATAATTTTTTTTGGTTAGAATTATGAACATTTGTGCATTTTCATTTCGCATTTTGTATTTGCATTTCAAATAGCATTTTCATTCTTAAAATACAATTCCAAAAGTTTANCTTACTCCCCCCAAGACGTCTATCCCAACGGGACTATATTACCTGGAAAACAGACAAGTGCATTCCAATGAATGGCTATTGTGTTTTGTTACTTATACGTGTCGCTGGTATCGCCATCTTTCGACGGAAAGCTGAACAAACAAGAGACTTTGAAGATTTGTCTCTAGTGTCCACCAACAGGTGCGCCACTTACCAATTCTACCTACCGGCCGCCAAGGATACCAGCCCCTTAAAGAGCTGTAGCTTTTTCCTTCGAGGGAATCCGGGTGCTTTAAGCATTGGGTATAAACTTATTAAATTTCCTGTGGCTATTTTAGTGGTTATTTTAATGTGTTCTGTCCATGTAAGTGATCTGTCTATAGATATCCCTCAATATTTAGCAGATTTACCATTTAGAATATTTTTATTTAAGATTTTAAGTTCCCTATCAGGTTGGTGCGCTTTTCTGTAATGATTAAGTTGGTTGATTTTGCAGCATTTATTTTGATTCGCCAGCGAGTGTACCATCTTTCTAATGCGGTGAGCTGTCTTTTCTCGGCTACTGGGGCATATTGTTAACTGATAGTTTAATTATAGCCGTGTCGTCTGCGTGCATTTGAACATATGTGTCCGCTTGTCGGATATCTGATTTGTATATGTTGTAAAAGAAAGGGGGTGGGGAAAGAGCCCTGTGGTACACCCGCCCTTAATTCTCTAGTTGTTGATTTCGACCCATCTAGTGCCACATAAAACTTTCGTCTGCACAAATAGTGGGCCACCAAATAAATGTACGTATCAGGGAAATTAAAGTTAATAAGTTTGTGTATTAAGCCCGGAATCCAAACCTTGTTAAGTGCCTTCTCCACGTCCAGAATTGCGATGACTGTTTTTGTTTTGTCACTAATACCGTCGGGGGATTGTTCAACGATTTTTAAAAGTGAGTGATCTGTAGAATGACCTTCTCTGAAACCAAATTGAAAATCGGGGATTACATTTTGTTCATCGGCGTGTTTTGAAGCCTTGTTAATAGGGTTTTTTCAGATGTTTTGCTCATACTATTTAGTAAACTAATTGGACGTCTGTTTTGCGGTAGTGCAGTGTTTTTTTCCCGGTTTGGGTATAGTGATTACTCTGGCTATTTTCCAAAGGTCTGGATATAATTTATGTATTAAAATGGCATCGAATTTAGCTAATATATACTGTAGTGCTTCTAGGGGGAGTTTTTTAAGTGTTTCGTAATTTATTTTATTTATACCCTGTTCTTTATTATCATGTCTGGTTTTAATTTTTTTAATTAGTTCGAAAAGTGTAATTTCCTCTGGTACTGCGCTTGCTCCATGTTGTAGGAATTTATTTACTTGGGCTGTAGTTTCTCTTGTGAATTGTCTGTCATTTATGTCTTCATTACGGGAAAATTGTTTTTCTAAAATGTCCGCGATAGCATTTGCTTTATCCTTTTAAGTATATTTAATTCCTGTATTTGTGATTATAGCTGCGGTGGAAATATATTTACTTCGACCGCGGAATGTTCGTGTGAGTTTCCACATTTCTTGGATTTTTTAGCGACTTCATAAACAATATTTCCAAATTTATTGATTTTCTGTTCTTAATCTATTGTGTTCAGTCCTGGCCTGGGGAGTTCGTGTTCTCTGGGCCTAATTGCCTGCCTATCTTTTTAAAGTAATTAAATAATCAATATCAGGATAAATTTCCCTCGTATATTGTCTTTTGTTTATAAACTTCGTGTGTTTAAATTGGGTATCTGCTACAGTGTGTGTAAAAAGTTTTATGGGCGGATTTACACTGAGGCGACAAAAGTCATAAGATACCTCCTAATATCGTGTCGGACCTCCTTTTGCCCGGCGAAGTGCAGCAACTCGGCGTGGCATAGACTAAACAAGTCTTTGGAATTCCCTGACAGAAATATTGAACCACGCTGCCTCTATACACGTTCATAATTGCGAAAGTGTTGCCCGTGCATAAGTTTGTGCACGAACTGGCTTCTCTATTATGTCCCATTAATGTTCGATGGGATTCATGTCGGGCGATCTTGGTGGCCAAATCATTCGCTGGAATTATCCAGAATGTTCTTCAAACCAATCGCGAACAGTTGTGGCCCGGTGACATGGCGCATTGTCATCCATAAAAATTACCTCGTTGTTTGGGTACACGAAGTCCATGAACGGCTGCAAGTGGTCTTCAAGTAGCTGAACATAACCCTTTCCAGTCAAGAATCGGTTCAGTTGGACCAGAGGACCCAGTCCATTCCATGTAAAAACAGCCCACACCATTATCGAGCCACCACCATCTTGCACAGTTCCTTGTTGACAACTTGGGTCGATGGATTCGTGGGGTCTGCGCCACACTCGAACTCTACCATAAACTCTTACCAACTGAAATTGGGTCTCGTCTGACCAAGCCACGGTTTTCCAGTCGTCTAGGGTCCAACCGATATGGTCACGAGCCGCGGAGAGGCGTTGCAGGCGATGTTGTGCTGTTAGTAAAGGCACTCGAGTCGGTCTTCTGCTGGCATAGCCCAGTACAGCCAATGTTCGCTACACTGTCCTAACGGACACGTCCGTCGTACGTCCCACATTGATTCATGCGGTTATTTCACGCAGTGTTGCTTGTCTGTTAACACTGACCATTCTGCGCACACGTCGTTGGTCTCGGTCACAGTGCAGGCGGTCGGCCACTGCGTTATCCATGGTGGTAGGTTATGCCTGAAATTACGTATTCTCTGCACACTCTTGACACTGTGGATCTCGAAATGTTGAATTCCCTAACCATTTCCGAAATGGAATGTCGCATGCGTCTAGCTCCAACTGCTATTCCGCGTTCAAAGTCTTTTAATTCCCGTCGTGCGGCTATAATCACGTCAGAAACCTTTTCACATGCATAGCTTGACTACAAATAAAAGTCCAACCAATGCACTGCCCATTTATACATTTTGTACGCGATATTACTGCCATCTGTATATTTTCATATTACTATCCCATGACTTTTGTAATTTCTGTGTATGTCACTAGCTTCAATTATGTCTGGCGGCTGTTCAGATGCGTCTATAAATTATTCTTGAAAACGCTCCTAGTCTGTTGTTCTAAGTTTTTGGATGAAAATATTATTAGTGAAAATGGCATAAAATTGCATCTGTAAAAACTGGGAGGTGATCTGAATCTAATTTATTAATTCTTTCTATATTAATATTTGTGCCTGCGATATTAGTGATATATAGAATATCAGGCGCGCCTCCTGAGTTTGGAAAACACGTTGGTGTGTCTGGTGCGAAAATAACGTAGTAGTTATTATTATATGCACGTGTGTTTAAAACTGTGTCATGGTCATTTGTTATCCCACAGCCCCAGGCTGTATGTTTACTGTTTAAATCCCCTGCAATGAAAAATTGCCTTTCGACCTCCATTAATTTCTCGAGGTCTTGTGTAACTAATGGTGTATTTGGTGCTTTATATGCCGCAGTCATGCAGACGCCTGTGTTATTTTTGCGTACATTTATGCTAGTGGCCTCCGTGTGCGTAAGCCCTGTAATATTAACTGTATGATGAATTATTCCATGCTTAATTAAAATTTTGCTTGTCCACCTCCATGAGTGGGGTGGTTTGTTCTGTAAATAGTAAATCCACATATGCTAAATCTATGCTGTGGTTTAAGAAAGGCTTCTGTAATGAATGCTGTAGAAATACTGCACGTGGCCAAGCATTTTTCTAGCTCATATGTGTTATTTTTAATTCAGACGGCGTTGTAGATTAGTGTTTGAAGTGATTTGCGTTTGTTTGTGGTCATTTTATTTGGCCAGTTGGCTTATGGCTTCAATTAGTGTGGCTTGTTTTGTTGCCAGTGTTGTTGCCTCGCTGATTGGTTGGTAGTATGGCTTTAATTTCTTAATTATGTTGGTGTCGTCGCACATACGAAGTATTTCAGCCAGTTCCAGCATGCTGGAAATATCATCCAGCCGATCTTATGCTGGAGTGTGAGTGGAAGTGGAGGTTTGCGTCTGATTGGCTGGAGATTTGGGCTCTGGGCCAATCACAGCTTCAGCTGTGCACCGGACTTGTTCTAATACAGATTATTTTTCGGAGGCTGTTTTGGCGCACGAGGCTGTGCGTTATTAATAGTTTTTTTTGCGAAGAAGGGGGCAGGGGAGGGAACTGCTGCCTGCTGGCGGTGTTTACTGCTTGCGCGCGTGCGATGACGTAATGCTTCTGTGTTTGTTGTGTTCCATTTCTTGTGATATTTCAGCGGCTTTCCACCAGTTTAATGAAATGTGAGCATTGTTTACCAGCCGCAGTATGTCCGCCTTGGCCGCAATATCCGCACATTTGGGGGGCGGAATCGGGTATTGTACACTCGTTACGCAGGTGTGCGCCAGCACAGCGAATGCATTTTGGGGCCTGGTTACACCAGGCAGTCGTGTGACCATAATCGCCACAACGTTTGCATTGCGGGACATCCTCAGGTCGAGATTTGTACTTTTCGACCGAGACTTGTGTCCAGTGTAGTCGTTTAATGCTGAAAATTTGGGTGTCTATCGGCCTTACCACGACACAGAAAATGCCAATACCTACATATGTAGTCGTGCCATCTGGGTTGGTATGTCTTTTTATTAAATTGTCGTATGTTTGACACCTGGACTCCGGCCTTTTGTAGGTCATTGACGATGCCATCTTCTGGGGTTTGGTGGTCAAGGCCCTTAATAATGGCTTAAATGTTGCGTTCGTCCGGGTGTGCGTGTGTATAGAAGGCAATTTGTTCCGCCCTCAGCCAATTTATAGCCTTGTTGTAGCCCTCCCTTGTTTAAAAAAAAAGAGCCGAAGCTCCTTGCAGTGGGTAAGTGCATTTTTGAACACGATGTTCTGTTGTTCAAAAGACTGGGCGACGTGTTTCAACTTGCGTGTGTCTGTGATAAAGATCGGCACGCTTTTGTCTCACGGATGATCTGTGCGTTGCATGTTTGTTTGTTTGGGCCAAGTTAGCCAGGGTCAGGCTAGGCCGTAGGGGAGCTGCTGCCCAGGTGGTTCCTTGCGAGTTTAGCAACCCGACCGCTGTAGTATGAAGACGTCCTCCCACGACGAGTCGATCTCCCCACAGACCAACATCGAGCACTCTGCCTCTTTTTATAGCTGCAACGTAGTGACATCTAAGTGCAAGTTATATTTCCAGAGTTCTGTCCAGATACTTTTGATTAAATAGCGCAATTGCGCAGTTCTTGCAGATTTCGTGGAATTTTTCCTTGTTATTTTACTCAATTCAGGCAGTCAGTCAGACATTCAAGAGGTTTTAAATTCAGGGGTTTTGCGAACCATTTTAGATGTGTGTATGTTCCTGGATATCCATCACGCCAATCACATTTTCATCCCTGTGAACGCGATAACTGCCATCATGGAATGCAGGGATATGAAAGTTACGTCCCTTGGTAATATGGGAAACAAAAGACAAAGCCTGGCTTTCCAGCAACTCACTTTGCTCATTGTGGTTCGAATTTCCTGGTACCTAAAACCAAAAGGTCTATTTACGCATAAATAAAATATCCCCATAGCATCATACAGTGCATCTACCTCCAGCTTGAACTACATCTTCCACGCAGTCGTCATTGAAGGCTTCCTGAGATCTGCGATGAAAACTACTACACTTAGCATCATTCCCGCACAGGCAGAAAAGAGATCAATCTGACCAAATGACACGTCTCCAGTCGTGAAATGACCAATGTTTGTATGATTGGTCAACTCTATAAGTAGGGGTGAGCAAAGTACTATTGCGTGCCTTTTTTCTCAATGTATTGCAGTTTCCTGCGGAGTATTCTTTCAGGAATTAGGAGTGTAGTACTTGCATTGAGTTCTAGCAGAAATACTTGCCTGGAGTTTGTGTATTTTTTTTTTATTTATAAGCCCTCAAACAAGCCGGTGGTCTCTGTCCTTCAGTGTCGTCTTTCGGCCACACTTTTGACGAGAGCGTCTTGTAAACTAGGATCTTTGCCACTGCTGGTAGACGCGTATTATCACACGCTTCATTGCGTTCCGATTTGGCTACTTCATTCACACTATGACCTTTGGCACACTCGAATAAAACCACTCATTTTTGCCTATCCGTAGCATCTGTTTTCCACCCCTTCTTTCGACTCATTGAACGAGATACTAATTGCAGTTTATAATCTCATCGAAATCCGGGAATCTCGTAGCACACCACGCAAGTATTTATAGCCCCACCATCGGGTTGCACCATCTGCAGGAGCCTGAAGTAACTACCACCTTTAACATGGTAGGTAACTCATTTTTGTCCGATGGAATCTTATTTTTGGTTGGTATGACACATTTTCTGAGTCATTAAATGTATTTCAACGAAACTAGGTATTGACTGGATGGAGATTTTGGACGTTCACCATTGCGAAGCAGATGTCTGTCATGTAAAAAATAAGACTGAACACGAAAAAATACTTAAATAAGGCAAGTAACCTATGGACGAGAAAATAAATACATGAATACAACTACTGTGTTTGTGCGAGTTTCTTTGTGGTCTTTGTTTGCCAGTATTGTCTTATTTGTGTAAGCAGATAACTAGCCTGTGTAGTCTTCGGTGTGTTGCCTGTTGGTCGTATATAATTTTTTGGTATATATAATATATTAGTTTTTTGCGTTTAGCTTGCTGTCCTATTTTATATGACTCGATTCCTTCATAGTATTTTCTGGCTTTGGTCATATATATATTGACTACAACATACCTGGCTTGCATTCTGTCGTGTCTGGTAAAACTGCTGTGTTTGAGTGCGTTTCTTTGTTGTGTTGTCCCATTTTGTTCCTATATATTTTGTCAGCGTTGTCCTAATTTTTCAAGTAGGTTTCTAGCCTGCGATGTTTTCTATGTGTTACCTGTTGGTCATGTACTTATTGTCCTGTTTTTTAATCTATTCCCTTTTAGAATTTTCCAGTGTTGTATACATACACTTATATACATNTTTTTTTTTTTTTTTTTTTTTTTTTTTTTTTTTTTTTCTTCGTGTTCAGTTCGGTTTTTCCGTGACAGACATCTACATCTCTGCATTACAATGGCGAATGTCCAAAAATCTCCATCTAGTCATTCATCCCCATTGCACTATTCGTTCAACGATTTAAACTAGGCATTGTTTTTTAAATGTTTTGGCAGTGTTGCAAATCAATTTATCGCGAACATTTATTGGACTCTATCCGGAAGTGGAGAAATTTCAAAACAAATGTCTGAGTTTAAAACTAGGTATGCTATCTGTGCCTATTGCGAGTATTAGGTACAATAGTTTAAACTATATTTTATCCGCCTTATTTGTAAGACAGCATTACCTGAAATAATAAAGTTTCACATCACGACTCCGGGGCTTCTTCAGTAACTGCCGGCAAATTTTACACCAAAGCTGTACTGTGATAGGCAACCTTATTAATACATTGTTTTTGTAGATCAGGCACTGACTTTCAAAATAGTGGCCATGTAAATATTTGAGGTTTGTACGCTATATCTACCAAATTATTGGACTTACATTACCGAATCTTCACACGCCGGCAGTACATAGGGATATTAAATTAATATTTTCATATTTGAAAAAAAAAATTTTAATATTGTTCGAAATGGAACTTGAAGTTAACATCCTATTTGAGAAACTACCAAAACTACATGTTACAGACAATTAGAACTTTTTTATTTTAAGTCAACTTGCCACTTTTTTTTGGCTGCTCCGTTACGATGTGAGTTACATGAAGAACCTCTACAACATTGAAACATATTTTAACCTAAATTGATCAGCTGACAGCTCTTTCTGTGTGCATTGAATACATAAACTGACAACGTTTTCGGTGTCTCGTATATTTAAACTTCATATTTCAGTAACTTCTCACAAATTCACCTACGTTTTGCGTCCATGAAGATCACCTAACATTTTTATGAAGTCGTTTATTTTCGAAAAGGCAGTGTTATTGTTGAAGTGTTATATGCTATATCTCTGTACCATTAAACTGATTGAACTCAATTTCGGTGGGCTGAAGTAATTATTTCGTGCACAAAATTCACTAATGTTGCTTCAATCGTCCGGCATATTTAAAGGTACCGCCACCAGAAACCTAATGTTATAAGCTGGCATCCCATTTGGGGAACTGCTCAACAAATTAATATCACATCTGTAGAGAAATTTTTTCTGCTCAGACATTTTCTTACCAGACATGTTAGCAAGTCTGTGCGTACGTCATCGAAATTGCCTGCATTTACGTGTAGTAGAAAGAATCTTGATTATGCTAGTTTGCTTAAATTAGTTATGTTCAATGGATCGTCTGAGTAGCTTGCTGTACATCGATATCGTCACCGCTCCCAAGCCCAGGTAAAGGAGGAGGGTTAGCTGAACGAGTCAGCAGCCCTTCGCCGCAGAAACCAAAATGCTCAAAGTTTAGTCTCACAGGTTAACCCTATTTAAAACTTGATTGTTCGTATATTCTAGCTCTTCTCGTCCTGTGGTCTAGGTCGCTATAGCATGACCGCAAGGTTGCGGTATCGAAGACCCTGGCAATCTATGCACATGTGTTGCTGCTCTTTGAGATGTAAATTAAGATCGAGTTAGTGCGTGAGTATGTTCAAAGGCACACAATTCGTAAAGTTTAAACCCTAGTTCCAAAAAATAATTCTAAAAATCATTAGCTTGAAGTTACATAGGTACTTCACCTGCGACGGTAGCGATCTCTGTGGTGAGTATTAGGTATTCTGTGTTGAATATGAGCAGTGATGGAAACTCCATAATCTAGCCTCTAGTGCAGGGCTGCTCAACCCTATGCCCGCGGGCCACGATGTGGCCCGCGGACGAATTTTGAATGGCCCGCGCAAGCAATTCAGAAAATTCCCGCCAAGTTGAAAAAGTGTTTTGTACGTGGTAGTATAGGATTAGGAAGACGTTTTATGTAACAAAGGCGGGTTGGTCTTAGTGCGAGTGTAGATGCACGTGTAAATTGTTTTTGTGTGCGTAAGCTCGGGAGCGAAGTATTGTTTTGAGCCTCCCGCCCGCGCTTCCTCGCGCTCACCTGTTCCCGCACTGTGTTTCGAAAAACAATCGAGAGCGCGCGTCACTGCTTACAGTACATAATGTTTTTAAGTTGTGATTTTGTTGATGAAGAACTGAATCAAACATTTGATCGTTTTTGTTTAAATAAGTGAAGACATTGGTGTTCAAAGGTATGTTATTCATTATGAGCTAATTTAAGTAGATATTCATATTAGGTACCTATTCAGAAATGAAAATAAACAAATGTTGTTTGTTTCAGTATGTCTCACAGCAAACCAAGTACGTCGAAATCGACCGAGACCTACCNTACAAATTTTTGTGAATCCCTTCATAATCAGTTTGACTGAAATAATTACTTATCCTGCCAATGTTCAGTTAGAACTTACTGAACTGCAAAGTCATTTTGCGCTAAAAAACCTTTTTGCCGAAAAAGTATCCTCAAAACCACAAAATTCTTCAGAAGATTTTGCAAATTTCTGGAAATTGGTACCAACAGAAGATTTTCCTATCATAACAGACCTGGCCTTACAATTCTTAAGTAGTTTTGGATCAACATATGTCTGTGAAAAGGTTTTCTCAAACCTTAATTATGTTAAAAATAAATACCGCACATCACTAACAGAGCAACATATTAGTGACTTGTTGTTACTTTCAACATCTGATTTGACGCCTAATATAAGAAAATTATTACAACAGAAGCAATGTCAGAAATCACATTAATTGTATTAACCTTAGTTTTTATTTAGTTCGATTTTGATTTAAGATACATAACATTAGAATGAAGAAGCAAAAGTGTATTGTTTTATTATTTTAATAAACAACAATTTCATTTCTTAATATTGGGTTTTTTCTTGCACAAGTCTTAAAAATAACTTAAATAACAACCGTCAGTGGCCCGCCAAAAATGTCTGAATCGTTCGTTTGGCCCGACTGTTAAAAAGGTTGAGCACCCTTGCTCTAGTGTATTCACCCATGCGGCGAACACGACTAAATTGCATGCGGTATATCCTTGGTTTGATGACGGCCAACTGCAATGCGGGATGTTTTTTGTCCTCATTCTTCACAAACGACGGTGTAGTTTTTGTATGTTATATCTCTCTGCTTCTCTAGTCGGTGCATGAATATCCAAGCCAGCCGATCGAGTGTAAATTTGAGGTAACAATTTTTTATACAAACTAATATACCTGAGTCCGAGATCCCTTTACATTCCTAAACCAAAACTCCGGACTTAAATTTTAGTAATAGTATTTTCGTAAAAGTAATCTGCCAAAATGCAAGGCATAATGAAATATTGACATCCCCAACTTGCTCTCAGTGAAGTTAGCTGGAACGCCAGTCCACTGTGTGAGAGGACCTGAGTTTGGTAATGGTAATGGTATATATGTGTGTCCTGGCAATATAATGATATAGCCGACTTTAGCACAAGGGGATGGGGGGTCAGAGCGTCGGAGCCGTTAATGCTCTGTCATTCCGGTCGGCCGGCGGCCATCTTGTCGATCATGTTGGATGTAGGTGACCTTGACCTTCATATTTTACCATGACCTTGACCCTCTGCCCATGAACTTCAAAGACCTTGAATCCCAAAAATATATATATATAAATCAAAAAATAGAACGAATTTTTGGACTTAACGGGGTCCGGAGCCAAAGCCGACATCATGCTCTGCCATTCCGGTATTTCAGCTGGCATGTTATGAAGTCAACCAACCACCATTTTGAATACGAGTTATCTTGACCTTTGACCTTGACATTAACCCGTTACCTTAAATTACCTCTAACCCAACAATTCCAAAAAATTATAACACATTTATAAATAATTCCCAAAATATCAAAAAAAAAAAGTATTTAAAAATATTTAAAAATTATTATTAAAAATTTATTTAAAAATTTGCATTTCTGGAGGTTTCCACAGCGCCACGTCCAGTATGCGACTGGCCTCACCAGGTTTTGGGAGGCTCGCTTTTAGAGGGAAGACTAGTGGTGGCCATATTGGTTATTAGGCATAGGGTATGTTAAATCAAGAATCTGTATTTATTATCCGATTTTAAATATTATTTTTTTTGTTAAAATTATTTATTTTTATTTGTACCGAAATTATACTTAGAGTATTGCGGAAACATGCAAAAAAACTCTCATTCTGTTACTACATTTCCAGTCTCCTCTCTTGAATTTTAATTATTATATGATGTCAGAATATGTAAATTATTCATTATCTCGACTGTTATGTAGTTGTAAGTATACTAATCATTATTTTTTTTTAATATACGTATACATGACCAATCTAAGGCCTTCATACGAATAGCAACCATCTGCCCAAGTGATGTTATAATCATGGTATGGATCAGCATCTACCATCACTTTTATACGTATACTTAGCGTTAGTTTAAATATCAATAGTGCTAGGCTCTTAATACTTGGAATATACGAGGGTGGTAGAGAGTCTTATCTCTTTTACTCTTCTTCAACATCAATCCATCAATTTTTCGCAATATTTCCATAAATCCGCACCATAATAAGCACCTCACACCAATCGAAACCAATCCACACACCAATCCACACTAATCCACACACCAATCCACACACACCACAATCAGCACCACATGCACAACACGCACCACAAACAGCACCACACACCACAAACAGCACCACGCACCACAAACAGCACCACACACCACAAACAGCACCACACACCACAAACAGCACCACACACCACAAACAGCACCACACACCACAA
>NQII01002103.1:196326-260183 GCA_002778355.1 Clitarchus hookeri | reverse complement strand
CAGCACCACACGCGCCACAATCAGCACCACACGCACCACAACCAGCACCACATGCACCACAATCAGCACCACGCATGTCACAATCAGCACCACAATTAGTACCACAAGCACCACAATCAGCACTACAAGTAGCACCACACATACCACAATCAGCACCACAATCGTCCCACACACCAATCCACTCACCAATTGACACCAATCTACAACAATCCACACCAATTCACACACGAATCCACATAAATCCACACACCAACCCACACCAATCCACGCCAATCCACGCACGAATCTACACCTCACACACCAATCCACACACCAATACACACACCAATCCACACATCAATCCACACGCCAATCCTTCGCAATCCTTCTCATCAATCCTCACCAATCCACACCAATCCTTCGATCAATCCCATTCCTTCGACCGATTCTTCGATCAATCCTTTGGTTTGTCCCCACTCATATGTATATAAATTACATTCGTTCGCCAACTGTCTTCAAATTTGTACATGTCAACGGAATTAATGTTTTGTATACAGTCCACTATCCATGCATTTTATATACTTAAAGTCTTAATTAATATAACGTATGCGAATTTTTATTTTAATACTTAAGTGCTCACAGCGCCACTTTAAAGTTAGGAGGGACAAAGGGATAGAGCACCAAATATTAAAACACAATTATTAATTTTAAAAATATTATTTATTTGCACATTACAATATCAGAAGAAAGCAGTTCATAACGTCGTGCGGTATATCCCAGATCCTTCAGCTCATCGATGGTTGAAGGTATCTCAACAATACGTGAGAGATCCCCGCGTTTTTGTATGTCAATCAAATATCTGAGTCTATCAACAAGTTCATTCGGGCCTTAGGGAAATATGCGACGAGCGTTCTTGATGCCTTCTGCCTTCTTCACCACACTTGTCGAAGGAAACTCTTTGGTGAAATGTGTGTGAACGTTGAGAAAATCAGCATCATTTTCAGCACTATCGCTGTCTTCATTTTCATTTTCATCAATGCTGTCTTCATTGTCGTCTTCACCTCCTATTTCATCCTCAATATCAAGTTACTTTTTTGTAGGAGTCGCGTGGTCATCATGACTATTTAGAACCGACGACCGTTTATTTTGAAGTTCATCGATTTCACGCAAAACTCTTGCAAGTTTACATTTCCCGCGAACCTACTCTACTGCACTAATTCCGTCTTTAGCATTAACTGCCTCATAATAATCGCCTGTTAAATCAATACCCATCGATGCAGCAAGAGGTATTGGCGGCAACACTTACTGACTCCCAGGAGTCGAATCCTTGAAGATCTCGGTACGTTCTTTCAATATATCGCCTTGCATAAACCGCATGGGGCCAATGTCGTAATGCTTCATCGCGTGAAAAGAACTCTTCGTATAGGCCATTCTCTAAGGTCGACGAACATTTTGACCATAGGTGAAAACTCGATCACAGAATCGGCACTGACGACAACCAGTTAGTGATGATGCACGTCCCGGTTCTAAGATCGTTGAGGTCAAAGTAATACTTCGTATTCAGAATTCATCTACGTGGTGTGACGAGAGAACGCTTCCAAATTGACGTTCACCGCACAGTATCAGAACTGTCATTTTTCTATATAAATACGATTGTTTTCACAGTAAAGAGCCTAACTTCTGCCCACAAAAGGCATTCTACAAAATAATTTATATGTAAAAAAATATAGGAGCACTGTGAGAATATCCACTTACTCGTTCGCCCCAGAAGCTGTTGTGCGCCTTGATTGAAGCGTGTATGTGACAGAAGTCCGTTTTTACCTGTATTTAAATGTACATCTGCAATTTTAGCCCCGCACTCAATACACGCGCAAAATTTACGGAATATGATGATTTAAGTTTTTTTTTTGTTTTTTAGCTATCTAAGAACATGAAAATCGCCTTCAAAACTCTTTGTAAAAGTGTCTTATGGAGATTCTTGTGCAGATCTTAATTTATTCCCTGCACTACATATATGCGACCGGAAGCAATCCAAAAAATAGCCAGTGATCTCTCTGCCAAAACATTAAATCTTTCCACGCTCCAAAGATTGTATTTTATGGTTTCAGTTGTTGCGAATGAGGTAAATTCTGACAAGTGTTGTACACAGAACTCGTTCCGTTATCACAACCAATGAGGTGTACGTTTTGTGATCGGCTGTAGTAACACGAGCCATGCTCAATCTAGTACAGAAGCGCGATTTACGAATCAGTTACAAGGAAGGTCACTGGGCATTGAGCCTCGTAGTGGACGGTACTGCCCAAGAAAAAACCTTCCCGTGCGTTATGTATCCAATATAGTCCATTTACGGTTAGCGTCCATCTTTTCTGAAGTCCTGTTAAAGTTCTACCTCCAGGATATTCCTCCGTCTCGTGTAAACTACGCTTAACGAAGCTTAGGAAATTACACCAAAGGGACTGCGCACCGCATTCGTGCGCACTCAGTGTAATAATATTTTGCGGAAGAACTATTTCTTACCAGGCATTGCCAACACACCTGTTTTCTCACTGTTTTCATTCGTATTAATTGTAAATTATATATTATTATTTGTAAATAAAATATAAGTTGCAAATTTTATTCGAACCAAAAAATAAGTGACGTTAACATTAACAGAAGTATAAAACGCTTGTGATAGATGGCATATTTAGGAAACAACCCGGCAAGCGAAACATGGTATAATTTTCCAACCACGAATAGACAATACACGGACTTTCAATGGGCTAAGAAAAATGTTGGCATTTTGTCAGCAGTATTGAGTGATACCTAATCAACGAAATACCACGGCCGCTTTAGCTCAAGAGGGGGAAAAAATGCTGGTATCTCTCTAATGACTTATTCAGCGACTCATTACTATTACTGAACATTCATAGGTATGGAAGTAGCTCATATTAAACATTCTTCACGATTTCGCACGTAAGATAGTAATGTTGTAGTTGGAAGCTCACCCGCAGCAATCGCTAGCATAGCTCGGGTATCGGCATAAAATGTTTTTAAAGGCCATGTGTGGATCCAAAGACTGACCATACGTGCACTTGACTTTATCCCAATATAGTTTAAGGCACTAAATTACAAAAAAATATTAACCTAAGACGTTTATTAATTCATGTAAAGTATATATTTCAGAATTAAAGAGTTAGTTTAGATTGACATGTGTATCGTGGGAAACCCAGTCCTAACCGGAGCGTTAGGTTAAAATATTCTTCGCTGTTATCAGTGCCGTCAACTAAGATGCATGGCGTTTGATGGTATGTAGGGCGTCGCGACGCGACAGGGCCATTTGTTAAAACATCGCACAAAGGCTATTCTGGTAATTTGTTGATAAAGTCCATTAGTGGTTACTTTCAACTTTTCTGAAGCCAAGCTTAAGTTCTACTTGCATGCTAAAACTCCGCCTCATTGAAACAAAGCTTAATATAGTCTAGGATGATAAATATGATAATACATTTGTTAAATAATTTTCTCAAGCCTAAAAAAGTTATGTTTTCCTTTCGTTTTTGTACAGATTTGGTCTCCAATGTATGACAGCTAATTCTGGCAATGGATTGTTAGATATGTGTTTCTATCGTCGTTCGTACAGTAATCCTGGTGTTGCTGTAAATTATATTAACCAAATTGATGTTCGTGATATTATATGTTGGAAGACTTTGGCTCTTCACGAGGCTGTAACAAATAAAACTGCTGTTGTATCTATAGCTCAGGCTCCTGTATTGCATTCGCGTAGAAAAGATAAGATTGATTTGGTTGACGAAATTTGGATGTTTAGAAAATTAGTTGGTACTACTTGTGACATTCATATTTTACATGAGAATTATTTATCACTAGGCATTACCGACACACATATTTTCTCTCTGCCTTTATTCTTACGAATTATAGATGAATTATTAAAATTTAAAAGTTTAATGTAATCAAAAGTTCAATTTAATTAAAACAACATACATGTTTTTATCAGAATTTTTAAAACGCTTGTGATACATGAAATGATAAGTAAACAATAAAACACGTCATACTATAACGATTTCAGTATTTAAAGTTATTTGTGTATGTTTCAGTTTATTTTGAGTTGAATGTTTATTTAATTTAAACATAATTCTTAAGCCCCTGTCCTCAGGTATAGCTAGAATTATGATTCGGGACATTGCCTCTAACTTTAATTTATTAATTTTGGTTCATTTACATTTTACGTATTTTGACAGTTATATTTCTTTTATTTATTTTGCTATATGAATTTAGCTTAATTATAACTGGGAGTGTTAATTATATTGGTCATCGTTTTCTCTTTTCCCTTTACCTGGTTTAATCAAGTAATTTCGCCACGGAGGAACGCATTAAATTACAGAACTGATAAGATAGCGACGTCTCAGGAAGTGACGTTTGTCTTGGAATTCCCCGTATTTAATTAGCGTCCCCGTGTGAACCCTTTTGATTAAGAATTTTCTCCATAGACGCCATTGAAAACGGTATGTCATAACTTTTGTGCTGCAAGATTTCTTTTTAATTTTGCATATACCGCTTACTGTAATGCTAGGAAATGTGCTAGAAAGGCACCTGGTGTAATTAAATATGCGGGGCATGATAAGAAGAGGCCCAAAATGCATTGCCGTAGTTTTGAAGTGCGTCAAACTACGAGAGCTGCCTTCTCCACCAGTACCATAAGGGTGTGGCTTACATTGGGTACGGTTCAGCATTTTTGAAAAAACAGTTACGTATGTGCGCTACCATATTTCTGAACTTTGGATTTAAAAAAATTAATAGAAATCTTCAAGAGAGTGCATTTGTAAGTTTAAATTATTTTTGCTGATTTAAATGAAGGGCGTAAAATTTGTGTCGAACATTTACCAGAAGCCAGCAGATGGAATATCTAGCTTAATAGCCGTGCATTACCATGAACATGGAATCAAGTTATTTTTTTCCATAATTAATGAGCCAGTGCAACTTTATTTTCTAATGCAAATTACCAATTGCGCTTGCTGAATTTTGAGAGGTGATATAGCCTTCAGATCTTTCAGATATTTTGAAAGATTAGTTTTATACTCGAACGGCAGCAAATTTTTAATAGATTCTATTGATATTTCTGTATATTTCTATACTTTATAATTTTCACTTTATCCTTGAATTCACCATTTCTGCCACGTATTTTTATTTTGGCAATAGAACTACAATTACTCGCGCTGCATATGAATGACTTTGTTTGTGCAGTATTGAAAGCAGTTGTAGTATTTTATTTCTCAATGGTTCGTTATGTTCGAGAGTTTCATTTTCATACAAATAGTATAGAAATGTTGTGCCTTGTCTGTGTTTTCATTCAAAAGTGTCATGTGTACTCGCGTAATTTCAAAGCCTTTGATGGGCGATGCGAAGGATTCGAAAACTTCATATTAAGTACTTGCCTGACTTTTTTTTTTATAAAGAATCAGTAGTTCTTACTTGCTTTTGTAAGAAATTAGCATTTCCCATGCTCAGAATTTCTCTAAGGGAAGCCGATTCGCGTGGCGTCGTTGTCTCACAGCCAGACGCCGCGAGCAAAAAGGAAGTAAGCGACGTAGTATGAATTTTGTTATGCATCACTCGCACGTCCAACAAATTTCTGCATCGTTATTCATTTAAAATTATCTTTTCCTTTCACATTACAAATTTTATTATTTGTGGGTTCACACACCATAAAAGTGCAACAAAGAGAAGTCCTTTTTAGGACATGGGTGATTTTTCAGAGGGTTGATCCAGAAAGTGTGAAAATACTGCGAATAGTCCTTATGCACTCGGTTCGAATGAAGGTACGGGCCGGAGAGAGAGCGTAAAACATAGAAAAATAATTCTAAAACCTATTTTTTTACTGGACAGACTTGTGATTACAGTTGACATTTTACAACAGTCCGCATATTTGCTCTCGTGAAGCCTTAAAACTGCTGTATAGCAACAAAATAACTGTTCGTAATTAACACCGTTTCAATTGTAAATATTAAATATGACGTCATTACCATCAAATAAATATAAATTCCAACGATATTTGCATTATTACATATGAAAATCGTTTTCAGAACATATGGGCAATAAAAATAAGCCCAAAATAATAAAATAATTCAATATTAAAAAAATACTAATCGCAGTTACTTCAAAATAGTCATGTATTCACACGAAAAAATGTATTTTTTATTTATGTATATACGGATATTTTTGCGCAGTTTTGAACTGTGGCGGTTTCGGAACTTTAGTAAAATGACGTAATGACTTTACAAAGCATAAATGTTTTAATTTTTTTTTTTTTTTTGAAAATTGTTTGATTTTTAACGTGTGTTCCAAAATCACTAAAAAATAACGTTCTGTATTTTTACTAGGCCACTGCTAATGAAAGAATTTTTCCTCCGGGAAAATAACATAAGAGGTCACGTTTACAATTAAAGGGTCCAATACTCTCAAAAACGTTACAATTTTAATTATATTTTTCAATTTTTTTAACGTTATATTAATTGTAGTTGCTTAAAAATATTACCGAATATATTAAAAAGCATATTTTACTTTTTTAAACATATATTAGGACATCAAATTTGAATATATCTCCGAATTAACTTCAAACATGTCCATTAGAATGCAGAAAGATTTTAACGAAATAGTTTCTTTAGGTAAAAGGAAAGCCATGAATGATTTTCTCTGAAATTCGAAACTTCGCTCGCCTGCAACTAAGCAATTCTAGCTACATTGAGTGATATTTCTTTTTATAAAACTTAAAACGATACTACGCAATAATAATAGACACAAATTTCTTCGTGCAATTCTGGTGACATCAAACATTGTTTTAAACAGTAGCTAAAATTAAAAAAGTTAACATTTCAGTCGTACAAAAGAAAAATATATAAAATATGAAAAAATAAAATAAAATAATGTACAAACCAATAATGCTGTTTTATAAACTAGTGATGTTTATAAAACCGCTAATAGTAATTATTATAGTGTGTTCGAATGGCCAAAGCTATATTCTGCAGTTCTAGTTAATTTTATCCCTTGTCTTAGTGTCAAACAACAGTCCAATAATTATGCATAAAGAGAAAGATTTGTTTTTCAAAAAATTAATGTATTTCACTCTTTTAATTTATGCCAAAAAAAATTTCATGGTACATAATTAACAAGGTTTATTAATAACACTGCGTGATTTTAATGTCATTAGAATACAAAATGAAACATCTTGGACTATTATTATTGGGTATTTATAGTTTTTTCTATTAAATTAAAATCTAAAACAGCAAGAAATTTAACCTTTATCGTAAGTGTACAAGTGTTGGACCTAACTTTCTGGTATTCCTATAATTCCAAGAAAACGTTTGGATGAAATCAAACATTTGTACCTTATTAACTTTCAGAAACTTATACGGTGCGGTATTCATATTTTAAATACTCATAAATACTTTGACAAATGTGGCAAAAGTTATTTGCATTGTTTCGATATTTTAATTGATAAACACTGCTCTCGTGTAAGAAAAAAATATAAAATCTTCTAAAAACCAAGAAAAAATTCAGACGTTTCAGCGCCCATAGAAATTTATCCAAAACTTTCAAGCAGTATGTTACGCTACTAGTAGAAATTTTGTATCTTACCATCTGTTTTTATGTCTTTCAATTCTTCCTCCACATGGTCTATAGTTGTACATTTTGTGGATTCTGTTAGTGTTCATTCTCTTCATATTGTTTCCCCATTTACTTCCGTACTTTTCAATTTCATAGTTCAAGGCAGTGAATCCTAGTAGAATAATTTAGTATGTTTTGACACATCGGGGACCTGGGACCGTAGCTCGTAGCTGTTTATGCTCTGACATTCTGGTCTCCCCAGGCCATCTTGTCCGCCATGTTGGATGTCGGTGACCTTTGGCATTTGCCCCGATAATCTTTGACATTGAAAACCCCAAAAAAAAAAAAAATCATTTTAAACAATTATTTTAAAAAATAATAAAAATCACTTAAAAATTGTTAAATATTATTTAAAAAATTACTCATAATTTATTATTAAGAAATTTATTTTAAAAACTTACATTTCCGAATGACCCCCAGCACCACACCCACCACCTCCTCCACTCCCCATCCTCCCAGCCTGACTCACCCCTTCCAATATATTTAATTGTCCAATTGCCCCCGCTAATTTCTCACCTTTCTACACTGACGTAATTTTGACGCGACTTTTAAACTGTTACGGAGCTTAAATATGTTGGCAAGTTAGTGTAGGTGTGTATCTCGAAGACGTGTAAATTTTGTGTAATTGGCAGTATCGTTAAGATAACTACAATGCATATAATAACGTTAAATTCATTGAAGTAAGGTAAATTTGCGTTAGGTTTGTTTAGATGCTGTGTATTTTTTATCTTGGATTTCAACCAACATGATGAAACGAGAGAAACGCATAGTTATTCTGTTCTGCAGTACATTCAATTATGCATTTGATAACGGAACAGCATTCTATCAAGTTTTCCAGTAACTGCATTCATGCAAAGAACGAAACACGAACTTTCTTTATATAAATGCGATTGCTGATTTAAAGAAGTATGAAAATCGATGGCATTGTTGTCAGTGACTGATGTCTACCTGCACTTGGAATCTACGTTAAAGTGTGACTTTCCTCCATACAGTAGGGTGTATTGAAATCTCACACCTGTTAACAAATAAAGAAACCGAACTATTTACTTCACAGTCCTATCCTCTTCCTCCCTAAATGTTCCTCTACTGTAAGTCTCTTTTTTTTTTCTCAGTGAAATTGTGTTTGATCGTGCTGATGCATGTCTGGTTAACATTTGGTAGATAGTAGATTTCATTTTGGCTCACTGATATAACGTTGCAAAATTGGGCCATATGCAGATTTTAATTATTTACTTATTTATGTATTTGCAAGACATAATATGATTTTTCATAAATATTACTTTCCATTGGCACATACATTTTCCTAACAGATATGTAATTTTACTGCTCGCTTAAACTTTATTTTTATTTTATCGTAAAAACATATATGTCTTTCCAGTCTGATGTTTTTGTAACGTGTTTAGAAGGCCCTAGTATATGAACAGTTATTGATCCGTTGCCATGGTAACTAAATGGCCTGTTAAGTAATTCTGTCTCTAACTCTCTCGTGATTGGCCAGTTGTAGACAGCGTTATTAAATGAAGTGTTTGAAAGGCATTTTTTAGCCATCTTGGTGTTCGAAGGCAGGACGCTAGCCCGCGTGGGTTTGACAAGCAGTGTTTTTTATTTAGATTACATTACAAGGACCCGAGTTCTGACATGAAAACCGGCCGTCTCGAAGGAGACGAAGACGCGAGGCAAGTTTAAGGAAGATGTAGGCCTGTTTCGGTCGCCGCCCGCGTAAATTTTCAGTGCGTTTATGTCGTAGTACCGCGAGTGCTAATATGCGCTGGGGATGAAATGGCACTACAGGCCCAAGGGCCTGAATAGGGAAGCCCACGTTGAGAGGTCCTGCCGCATCCAGAAGGATGTGACTGCCGACAACGAGATTAACAGGAACGCCTAGAACTTCGAGAATTCTTCGTTTTTTAAATTATATTCAGCTACGTTTGAGAACTATTTCGTTAAGAAGCAGAGACGATTTTTTTTTTTATCAAGTTGAACCGACTCCAAATTATTTTAACCACGGGCAACTTGGAAATTATAACCTCACTCTTAAAACACTGAGCTAGTCCGGAGATAAGAAGTAAAACAATTAATTAATTTTCCTGGAAGTTAGAATTTCTTTTTTAATTCCAAGTCTTGAGAAAAAAATGGAACCCCTCAACCACGAGAGAGGATAGTGTTGATGAGGCAGCACATAAAATCTAGTCTGCAAATTGAATATTTTTTTCCTGTCATATTTCCTCTGATGAAAGAAAGCTAATTAAATTCCACGTTCTTCTGGCCACGTATTTGCTGAGTAATCATTTCAAGTAGCAGTAGATATTTTTCTAGCTACTATTTTTGGTTGTTTTGCAGTTGAATTTTTGTGTGTTATTTGTGAGTGTTCTTTTGCCACACACACTATTATTTTACATCTGTGTTACACGTTGTCTCCCTACAAGAGTCTAACTACCTACATCCTCACACGTAAGGCATACGTAACACGATTCTGCTGTTACACTGAACAGGTTTATCCCAAATGGTTTTCATTTCCATCCCAAACCAGTTCTTGTACAATTCTTGAATAACTCTTCTTATATTCTCACCAATCATATTAAGATCTCATGCATGACCAAAAAATAAAAATTTGTCAATTTCTGTCCTTCTGGTAAGTTCATCTCGTCTGCAGTCTAAGGTAGTAGGCTGTTACCTCTGCAATGCGCAAAATGCGTAAACACGTTGTTCATTTACCTGTCTAGACGGACATCTGTGTACATCATACGTAATTCTATTTTCGGCCAATCTTGCACACCAACTGCACGTGCCAGAAGCACAAACGCTTCGTGCTCTACCATTACGTTGACGCGAATTACTGACGGGAACGTGGCTTAGTGGTTAGACCACTCGCCTTCCACCAAGGCGAACCGGGTTCCATTCCCGGCGGGGTCACCCCCAGTTTTTCGCATGTCGGAACCGTGCCGGACGATGCCGCTGGTCGGCGGGTTTTCTCGGGGATCTCCCGTTTCCCCCGCCCTTCAATTCCGGCGCTGCTCCATACTCACCTCGTTTCAGCCTCATCGAATCTCAAGATCTTGTTGTTAAGAGCCGCCCAAATCTCTCAACTCAACAACATTCAACCAAAAATAAAGTAATTCAATGTTAACAAATGCATAAAAACGTTTGTGATAGACGACATATTTAGGAAGCAGCCAGACACGTCATACTTGGGGTGTTTTTTTTCTAAGGTTTGATTCAGAAAATTGGAATAAGCCACGGTTAGACTATAAAGGGTGAAGTGTTTGCTGCGCAGGTTCGTCGGCGGGGAGCTGAACGCATGCTACAACGCACTGGACAGGCACATCGACGCAGGGCGAGGCGGCAAAGTGGCCCTCATCCACGACAGCCCACTCACCAAGACAGTGAGGCACGTCACGTATCTGGAGCTGCACGAGAAGGTAGGTGACTACTTCCAAAAGCTATGCATACACACCCTCCCTACCTGTCCGCGTTGTAAAATGCCACCAAGCCGGACTCCGCAGCCCTACACACGCTCGAGCAGAAGTGTCGCTTGCTCGTTGGCTGCAGCCACAGACAGAACTTCTTTTTCTTCTGTTCGACCCGACTACACGGAACGAAGCTACCAGAGTGCTGAATGTTTACTATTGTTCTGAGTCCTGCAGGACTTTTTGTATGAGCGGAGGTCCAATGACACGCTTAAAACCAACATATACTTGCATGCCGTCTACATTAGTAATGTGTTGTAACTAGAAATGATAGAGTCTCCAGTTATGCCTTAAAGTATCGCCACCAGCAGGGGTCGTTACAGACAGATTACTACAACAGGTGTTTCCGAGTCTGAGTCAAATCAGTTTTTCTTAGGTTTAAAATGTATATAATTTGTATGAAATATTTATGCTTGTTGATGATGATATATTTTTGAGCAGTTCACAGGAAACCGCGACCTCGCGGTCCTAACAGCAAATGATAGGCCATTTTAGACATAGAAACAATCTGAATTTCCGGTCAGCATTTCTCTCATTTTACTCACATAATAATTACAGTACTGAGACCAATATTGGGAAGTAGTAGTATTCTGCCATTACCGTATCTGACTTAATGTGCGAAAGAAAGAATTTTTAATTTTAGACGTAGTCGCTACTAAAAGCAAGCACCATAGAATGTTGAACAAAAAAAAATACTAATTTTGCTGCAATCAAACATTGCTAATGATCAATTTCTTTTAACGTTTTGTTGTAGTTAAAATCGTATTTATTGACATGGTAAAATTAATGAGTCACCCATTTACAAAACTACACGTTATTATAATGCAAGTATGCTTCTCATGGGTTAATATCAGCACGGGAACTAAGTAATATCGCAAGCGAATTTTGCGTTACATTGAAGATAACAGGAAGTACCAAGTAAATGTGTCACTACGATCTTATCGTGATGCCCTGTCAAAACCAGTTTATATTGACAGGACATAAACTTCTTTTGTTTGAACATCCTTTGCAAACAAAGTTACAGACGGAACGAGCTGCAAGGACAGTAAAAAAAAAGGGGTAGGAATTAGATGTCGGCAGGTAAGTGTTAACGTCTCGTCGACAGCGAGATCATTAGAGACGGAGCAATTTGCTCAGAGAAGAAGGAAAGATGAAGGAATCGACCGTGGCCTGTAGTAGGAAACCATCCCAGCACTCGCCTTGAGTGATTTCGGGAAACCATGGGAAACCGAAATTAGGATGTTCGGACCGGAAATCGTGCTCGTGTCTTCCGGAATGCGAGTCCAGTGGTTCTTCACTGCGCCACCTTGCTCGATGGGAAGTAATTAAGACAAGCACGGGCTGTATTACGTATACAGATTTTCACCTTACGCGCGTGTCCCAGACACGATTCATACCTCGCCAACAGAAATGCCAAAATTTGCGTGGTAAAATACTGACAAAGGTATTTGTTAACATTCGGCTTGGCAACAAACACGCGCTTTTACACAAATAAAATATTAAAAAGTTTTTGAATGAATTCTCGTTGTACTAAAGCTCTGTCAGAGTAAGAGTGCAAACATTGCAGATCACTAATTTGTGATCGTTGATATGGAAATGGACCTTATATTCACAGAGCAGATTTTTCAGGAGAGCCAAAAAATTCGTCAAAAATTGCGTTTTCAGGTTTTTTGTTCCAAAATACTCTTCCGTCCGGAATTCAGAATAAAATTTCACATAATAGGTAATAAAAGTAAATTGCAATGCCAAGTAAAAAGTAATTTCAAGTATCCTTAAAGTTTGACGAACTTTAACCTTAATTTCTAAAAAAACAAATGATGAGTAAACATGATATTTGAAAATTCATAACTTTTTAACGATTTGAGATATTTTTTTGGTAAAAATCACCATTTTCATTATTTAATTTTCTATCGGTAAATGCCAAAAACTCAGTGTCAGTCTGGGTGAACGTAAGGTCCATTTTCCTATGGACAGTCACATCTGCATAAACAGTGTTTTGACTCACAATATTCACCTCGTTGTTTTGATAATGCTATTGGCGGGAAATAAGTCCGGTGTTGGGACACGGTGATTAGTTGCTGCACTACTCGCATGCTCACTCTACCCGGTAGTCCACTCTACGCTATCAACAAACCATCCTGGCACACGTCCGATCAGACCTCGGGAAACAAAATAAGGATGATGTCCGGAGCGAAAAGCAAACATAGCTCCTCTCGCATGCGAGCCGAGTGTGTTAAGGGGAATAAGTTCTCGTAATTTTGGGTTAATCAATTTTTCGGCGCGAGTTCCATTACAAAATTAGTGAAGTGGAGAGATTTTTGCGCCTCTTAACAACGATGCCTTGAGAACAAGATGAGGATGAAACGAGACGGAAAAGGACCAGCGCCTGAATGCAAAGGCGAGAGTGACGGGAGATCCCCGAGAAAACGTGCCAAACAACTGCATCGTCCGCACGATACCCGCGTGCGGAAATCCGGGAGCGAAAACGCAGGGAATCCAACCCGGTTATCCTTGGTGCTCAGTCACGTGGAGGCAACGTGGCAGATAGTGTCGTCTGCCGGCAAACTTCCTGGGGGCACCCCCTTTTCCCCCACTCTTGCATACAAACAGCCGGGACAAGGAAACACTTCTTACATTCCAGGCGCCGCGGTGGGGCAACGTCTAGAGCGCTTGTATACACCCTGCCCATAACTGAGATATATTATTTAATAGTGCCTACTGGGAGCGAACTGTGAAAACTGTTTCTGTATCTCAACGTTTCAACGCCGTATCAATTCTCTTTGCATGAAAATAAAATTGCAAACTGTTGAGAAAACTGCGCGTTTTGTTTGTCATAACGTCAGTTTTAAGGTCAATAACAATTCAACCAAATACATTTATGAAATTTTGACTTTGCAATTTCCGCTTTATGATTGCCGTGATGTGTTTTTAATTGTTTAAATGCTCTCAGCTAGGTGCAATATAAATGTTCATTAGGCTCATGTGTAGACTTCGCGTCTATAAATTTGATTCTACATTTGCAGTTGTTATTTCTTTGAGTACTCTACATTTAAAATTCAAAACAAAAACTTTGTCACAGGGTAGCTAATAGAGCTACGAGCAGTAAGTGTATCGTTATTCTTTAATTAAACTGTAATTATTTAATGCATTATGTAAGAAAATTATTTAAAATCTCATGACACCAAAAACATTATTACGGTGATTCTGCGGACGTTAATTTTAGTTTTTAGTTCAACTATGCCCTCCCCCCTTTCCAGAGATCTCGAGCCAATTTGTACTTTAACATTAGTTCTAAACCGCTGCTCTTTCGATTTTGATACGCTCACAAAAATGTTTTAACAACAACATAAAAAAAAAAATGCATGTCGTACAACATGTGTTATTAACTACTCAATTATACCAGTCAACGACTTAATGAGTTTCAATCTGCGTAAAATCAGTATGTATCAATTCAACTTTATCATGTGGTTATCCATGGTCGGTAGTTTGTATTTAATTTACTACTACACCTAGTTACTTGGGAGTCAATATTGCCGTAACAATGAAGACATGGCTGATTACTTTCAGGTATGCCAGAACACGTAACTGAGCCAATTACATATTTAATAAAAAATTTATTTCCCGCTGAGAACTTTTTTTAATCGGTTAAGAGAAGTCGCTTAAATTTTATCATCCGGAAGAGGTTGAATGTGAGGTGCACGTCCAGTCTTTAGATGAAACTTATTTCTCCAATATTTTTGTAATTATTGTCTTGTCGCCAAACCTAAATAAAATCAGCTGCCAATTGCAGCACATTACGTAGGTCTATTAGAAACAGCGTACTGCTTCTACTTCGCTAATAACAACACCAGCGAGTCGTTGCCGGCGTGTGTGTCTGTCTCTCTCCCTCTCTCTCTCTCTCTCTCTCTCTCTCTCTCTCTCTCTCTCTTGCGCAAATCACGAAACGTGGATACACCGTAATTTTGTGGACGTGCTCATTCAAATATTGACGTTGCACCGAAACATGGTTTTACACATCATCGTGCAAACTGCAAACATTTCGCCACGCGCAGTTACGCAGTGCACTTACATTTTGTTTGCCACAGCAAATATTGCCCGAATTCTCACGATCTGATGGAGCGTTGAACCAATTCCCAAAAGTACGCCGACTTGTACGCTTGTACTGCAGTCAGTCATTATTTACAATAATCGTGTAAATACGAATTCAGGTTACGAGTCATTCACTTGCGCCAGATTACTACAGCCGGTGTTTCCGAATCTGAATTAAATCAGTTTTTCTTAGGTCTAAAATTTTTATAATTTGTATTAAATATTTATAATTTTTAATGATAATATGTTTTTAGCAGTTCACAGGAAACCGCGACCTCGCGGTCCTAACAGCAAATGATAGGCCATTTTAGACATAGAAACAATCTGAATTTCCGGTCAGCATTTCTCTCATTTTACTCACATAATAATTACAGTACTGAGACCAACATTGTTTAAGCAACAAATGTTGCTGCAATCAAACATTACTATTGATCAATTTATTTTAACGTTTTGTTGAAGTTTAAATTGTATTTATTGACATGGTAAAATTAATGAGTCACCCATTTACAAAGCTACACGTTATTACACTGAAGAGCCAAAAAAACTGGTATAGGCCTGCGTATGCAAATAACAGAGGTATGTAACAAATCATGGTAACGCAATGCGGTCGGCAGCTAGATCGGTTACTGCTGCTACAATGGCAGGTTATCATGATTTAAGTGAGTTTGAGTGTGGTGATATAGTCGGCGCACGAGAGGTGGGACATAGCATCTCCGAGGTAGCGATAACATTTGGATGTTCGCGTACAACCATTTCACAAGTGTACCGTGAATATCGGGAATCCGGTAAAACATCACATCTTTGGCATCGCTGAGGCCGGAAAAAGATCGTGAAAGAACGGGACAAACGACGACTGACGAGAATCACTAAACGTGGCAGACGTGCAACCCTTTCTCAAATTTGCGCAGTTTGGATTTGTGGACTTCTCTTCAGGATTCATGGTGTGAACTGCCTCCTGCATACCTTCAGACATTAGTCGAGTCCATGCCACGTCGTCTGGCGGCACTTCTACGTGCTCGGGGGGGCCCTACACTATATTAGGCAAGTGTACTAGTTTTTTTGGCTCTTCAGTGTATAATGCAAGAATGGTTCTGATATGTTAACATCAGCACGGGAACTAAGTAATATCGCAAGCGAATGTTGCATTACTTTGAAGATAACAGGAAGTACTAAGTAAATGTGTCACTGCGATCTTATGGTGATGTCCTGTCAAAACCAGTTTATATTGACAAGATATAAACTTATTTTGTTTGAAGATCCTTTTCAAACAACGTATTTCTTTCTGACAAGATTTCAAGTTTAATTTTCCAGACATTAAACCGATCTAACGATAACATTACTTAACGTTGTAACATTATTGTAAAATGCGTAATGTGTGAGATTAAACAGACCGAAACAAAATTGCATGAAACACAATTATGTTCCAGTCATCCATCCATACGCTGTCAACTACACGTTGCGGCGACACTGTTACGGCTATAGCAAGAAACAATTGCAAATTTGTATTTACTGTTTTAATATTAGCTAAACAGCACGGAGACGCCATTTGAATGAAAGGAGGAAAGTTGATCCGAGTAAGGAAGCAGTGATAATGAACGCGTTTGTGATTTGTTAGAAAACAATAAACTGCATTGAACCTCGACAAAAATTATTCTGTGTATATTATATAGATAAACCTTCTCAGGGAATTAAGTTAGCAGATAATGGGTAGAAGTGAAAACAAAAATACTCAGAATAGTACTTTTAGTACAGAGTGTAATGTTCTATCAAACCCAGTTAATTTCCTCAGAATATAAAAAAAAAAATATATGGTGAAAGGCAACGTATTACATCAAGAAAACAATAATGGATCAATGTTAAAAATTTTTTGTCATGTTACACTAATGTTGTTAAGCGTTTATGTATAACTACTGTTAAAACAAGTTTATTTAATGTTACCTTAAAGCAAATAAAAACAAAAACTGCGACCATAAGAGTTCATATTAACGCAATACAAATTTGTTTCGCCACAAAACAAACAATGCATTGGCGTTGACAGTACAGTAAATACTAATATTGTGTGTGCATTACTAAAAAAATGCTACGTAAGTATGTGAGTATTTAATATTACGTTTACGTAAGTAGTTTAACATTAAGTGAGGTAATTTGACGGCTAACACATTTTTAAAAAGAATACCGTGTTGGCAAGAATTTGCCTACTGCTGTTGCCATAACATTAGTGTTTTTCAGTGAATACGGACAGGTGTTTGTTAGCGCTGGTAAATCTTCAATAGCGTGTCTTTATGGAAGTTCGTCGGTGCGTTGCCACCATTCCGGAAACCTACCACAAAATGAGACCTTGTGAAGTAGAGACGACGTAATGCGAATGTTGAGTAACCCTGAGAAAATCTGCCGGTCATCGGTAACGTCCGTTAGTTCCCCATGAGCGAAGGTCAGGACGCGAGTACACCGGAGGTGGTGTTGCCAGACCTGCCAGATGTAAATCCAAAATATTCGGACACAAAAATAAGTAGATAGTTGAAGAATTCTCAACTTGTTTAAATGTTAACATTCTACTTAATATAAAACTAAATAAGCACTTTATTTGAATGTAGGTACTTCGAGTTATGCAGCTAGTGACGAATCAATAGGCTAACTTATAAAACAAAACAGCTTATAATCGCAGTCCGCTCCCAATAATTTAGTTATCTTCGTTATCCCTTAACTGTCAAATTTTGTTTAGCCATCCTAGGAAGATAGCTTGCAGCACTCGAGTTGATATCTCTAAATCCCTCGACAATTTGCAGTCTGGCGCGACTTAATGTCAGGTGATGTCAAAACTTGTTTTGATTTAATCGTGATGTTCAGATATTTTTTATGACATTTGTGTAAATGAGTCATTAAGGCGACTTTCGCCTAATGTTTAAACGCCAGTCATATGCTGGTTCCCGTTCCCGTTGTGTTTTAGCAAACGTTTTATTGCAAAAAGTCTATAAGGGGATCAACGGCAGGAGCTCTCTCTCTCTCTCTCTCTCTCTCTCTCTCATTTTCCTTTCAGTAGATCAGTAGACTGTTACAAACATAATTACTACAAAATGAGTAGACGTGGCGAAACTTGCACGAAGATTGAAGTCAGATCTCCGTGGTGGAGGGCTAGCGTGCTAACCACATGACATCCGACCGGCCTAAAGTGAATCCTAGTAATAGAGGCGCTTGCCATAACAGGGGAAGTAGGCCATAATATTACATTTCCTGATTTTGTACGCTCCAAACAAAATGACTGTTTAATTTTCTCCGATGATGCAATTCCGATTGCTCCTCTCCAGACTAAACATGAGGTAGACCGATTTTCATTTTATACGCATGTTCCCAAAATAGTCTCTCCCCGTTGGTTTGCATTTGGTTTTAAAACAAACCCACGCTTTACCGTAACTTTATTAACATCTTCCATTACAACTTTTTTTAAATTAGTGTTCGCAGTAAAGTGAACACTTTTAAAAAACGCTGATAAGTTTCTTTATTTGGCAGTTGGTGGCGTTTCTTCCCGTATATCAACATTGATATTGCCAAATATCCTTCAGATGGTGTTCACAACAGCTGCTCAGATGCCAACTTCGTACTCATTAATTTTAAAACAAAAATTAATAAACATTGTAATCAACACCGCAAAAACGTACATTTTAATTTCGGCAGATAATGTTACAAGGCACGCCAGGGAAGGAAGCCTTAATAAATATAACAGAAAACAGTTTAAATTTTTCAAATGTATTTGTACTGCTATAAATATTCACACAGTTATTATTTACAGCATTAAACAATCTATCTCCACTTTTAGTATCATTATTCTCAGTGAGCATAATATATAATATCTATCTCAATTTTAATTAATGTCCTTATCACTGTCTGTATATTGGTTAGAGTCAGTTCACACTAATTATTTACACATATTCAACCTGTATGTTGCCATTATTCCAAATGTCTGTCTTGCATCCAGTTTAATAGTCCCACCCATCAGACTTACTCACCACTGTACCGATGTTCGCAGTCCACAGACTTCAATCTCACTGGTCACTCTTGCCACAAATAAACACTTTGCTGGCTCGTCGCTTCTGTCATCTCACACCCAGCGCTTTAAGGCCGTACAACCCTCCAAACTATAAACTGTTGACTCGGAAGACCATGGCAGCTTAAGTAGCCTCGCTGGATTGATCTAGAAGATTCCCCGCACCCCGAATCACGCTGAGAGAGGCCAGGGCGATGACAAGAACATTCTTGCAACGATAACACCAGAAATACAATTCACTCAAGGTCGGGAGCGCATGAGTCCCGATAGGCTCATCTGGCATGCACGACGGCAAACCTTTGTAAAGCTCCACGATCCCTTCGGGTTACCGCTCGCCCTTGACACACCGATTCGCCCACTCGAGCGGGATGGGCCAATAGAAGCGATGCAGAGCAGCAAGCATGTAACAGTGTCCCCTCCTCAAGTGTGTTCGTCCCGAATGGACTCTGCAACATCCGGAACTTTGTAGAGTGTCAGTCGTTCGATATGGACAGCCTTCGACTTCGCCCAAAGCTGCAAAGTACAACTGGTGTGGTTGTACAGCCACACCAGTTGTCCTTCTTGAAATACCTCGCCTGGCATTCACCTGTCATACCGGGTCTTCATCGTGTCACTATGTATTCTGAGGTGCTGTCGAGCAAAATCATGAATGCCAACTAGTCTGTGATGTAATTCGCTGGCATAATCAGAGACATCAGTTTCCTCTTCTGTCAGTCGGCCAGTCACTAGGGAAACGCAGTTCTCTTCCAAACAGCATCCTTGATGGTAATACTTACTTTTTGAATTTGTGAGTCTGTATTAGGTTTATCTTTACTTGTTAGTTTAATTCGTAGTTATGGTAATTACCTAAATATGGTACTGCTGATAATATTCTTGTAATTACTGTCAAATACCGACCGGTAAGCAAGGAGAAGCAATGATACCTTCGAATCCCAGTCCTTTTAGTTGTCTGCCACAAATATCAACAAATAGGCCTACTTCTGAAGAGTGCAGTTAAACCTCTTGGCCATTCCATCCGACTGAGGGTGTCTTTTTCATCCCCAGAATCTATGTTACATCCTGGAACACAGCAGATTCCTAATTTCTTCCCTGATCGGAATGGAGTTATATTGGTACCCCAAGCCTCGAGAAGACATGCCTTACGAATGCATTGGCCACCATATGTGATACTTGGTTTGGGAAGGGGATGACCTCAGGCCACTTAATAAAGTACTATTGGGTCGCCAGGAGATATCGATTACCTTTCTCTGTCACAGGTAAGGGGCCCAGAATACCTACTGCCACCCACTCGAATGGGGCTCCAACATTGTATTTCTGGAGGTAAATTTGTACCCTGGTCCTTGGTCCCTTCCTCACGATGCAGGTGTCACACATCCGACACCTGCATCGTGAAATTCTACTGGCTTCATTGTCGGGAGGATGTTGATAGGGGGTATCAACATCCTCCCGACAATGAAGCCAGTAGAATTTCAGTCTAACTTCTGTCGAGGATCGTATTGACACCAAAGTGCCCACTGGCTGCCGCATTATGCAGTTTCTTCAAGATTTCGAGAACCCTGCATTTTGAAAGGACAAACTGTAAGTGTGGTGTCATTACTTCCCCAGTTCTAGTAAATCGCGCCATTATTCAATTCGAGTGAATTCTATTACGTCCAGTATGCTTTTACTGCTGTACTCGAGCTGTATATTTCTTTCCATTTTGGCTGACAGCCAGCTTCTTTCCACTTTAATAATGGTTGCAAAGTGGAATCATTTCGCTGATCTTCCCTAATACCCTCATCACTCCAGGTAAGTGACCCATCACAAGATACAGAACATTGAATTCTTGTCCTCTGTACCTTCAGTGATTCACCACTCCTTTCTTTTTTGCATTCACAATGACAACAAAAATTTTCAAATGGCCACCCAGAAAGTACATCTACATTATTGTAAAGGCATCTAGATCTGTGCTGTATTTTAAAGTAATATTATTGAAGGTTCTGAGCTGTAAACACTGGGTGATTTGACCTTCGGGGTTCTTGAAATTAATGAACCAGCATAATGAAGTATGGTCGGTTCCTAGAATGAAATGCCTGCCATAAAGATAGGGGCGGAAGTGTGAAATTCCCTTCACCATGGCCAGAAGCTCCCTGTGTGTAACACAGTAATTTCTCTCGGGCTTGTGCAATAACTTATTGAAGTATTCTAGTGATCTCTCATTCCCATCCTGAATCTAAGGTAGCAGCCCCGATGTCCCTATGCCATCACTAGCATCAGTATACAAAATGAATGTGACATCACTTTTCAGGAATCCCATGACTGGGAGATATATCAGAATTTCTTCTAGCTTACTAAAAGTAACTTCACACTTAGTGATCCAATGAAATTTCATTTTTGCCACAGTCAGTTCATGTAGTGGTTTGACGATTGTAGTGCACCGAGGTAAAAACTATGGTAGTAGCGACATAATCCCAGAAAATTTGTCAGTTGGTGTCGGTCAATTTCTTATGGCTTTGGTATTCTCGTGGTCTATTTCAATTCCATGGGCAGAAACTACATGCCCCAAGACATTTATTTTCGTTTGGAACAAGTAACACTTTTTAGGAACCAGTTTCAAGTTGGCTGTGTCACTTTCTGGAATACATAGTCTAAGTGTGATAAGTGCTTTTCAAATATATTTCCTGTCACAACAATGTCATCGAGGTAAACCTTACAGCTAAATATCTTAAGGGAGGACTTTTTTCATCAGGTGTTCGTAGGTGACAGGGGCATTACACAGCCTAAAAGGTATAACTTTGAACTATCAGGTTCCTTTCCCTTGGACACAGAATGCAGTCTTTTCTTGGTCCCCTGAGGCTACCGTGCACTGCCAGTACCTGCTCTTTATGTCCAAAGTAGAAAACCATTGCAAACCTACTAGGCTGTTCAGTGTCATCTATTCTAGGAAGTGGATAAGTACCTCTTTGTCACATTATAAAGGTGGCGACAATCCACACTAAACATCAGAGATTCATCTTTCTTCCCAACAAGTACAATGGGGGAATGCCATGTAATAACTGATGGTTATATCACATATAACTCCATTTGTAAAATTCCCTCAACTTCTTCACGCGAAGCTAGTGGCAGTCATCTTGGTGGCTACTTTGTGGACCGGGCATCTCCTGCACAAATGTTGTGGCAGGTCACAATAGTCCTTCCAAGGTCATTTGATCCACAAGAGAAGGCATTTCTATTTCTCTGAAGTAATTCATATGCAGCTGTCTCCTATCGCCGATTGAGGTTTTCCCTTGTTCTTACTATCAGTTTCTCCAGTACTTATGGTAGAGGACAATCGAATTGTTTTACTCTAGAAGTTTCTGGAACATTTTGGAAGTACCTGTGTGACCTGTTTGAAAACCTCTATCACAGCACCTTCTCAAGATGGCATCATCGAACAAATTAATATTTCTAACTGGCACCCTGTCAGAATTTGAAGATACCTAAGTCCTAGCTTCAATGACACTGCCTGGCAAGATGCCACCTTTCTCTGCTGGCTCAATTAAACCCAAACATTTGACAAAATTTCCTTGAAATCATCTTGGAATGACAATTTCACTAGAAGACTACTGGACAGCTCATTGCCAAGAACAAATTCTGCCATGTTGACACCACCAACTCTGTTCTTCCTACCCATAACACACCAAGTCGAGTATCGATACAACACCTCAGCCTATGTAGTACATCAAGCCCCAGGCTGATTCATCATCTATTTCTGCTTTGTTTATTTTGTGCTCGAGGCTAAGGTCACAAAGCTTCAAATTTACCCTCTTCTTGCCACTAACTGGCGTGGTCTCACCTTTTACAGCAGTAAAATACGAATGTTCCATACTGCCGATGGGAGATCACTATGGGGAAGGCCCGAGGATGTTTGATCTTACAAATGTTGTGGCCACCCCAGTGTATACGATCATCTGGCAAGGAACATCATTCAGGCTCCCTTCCACCAGTATTGTATCCAAATCTTGTTTCACCGAACATGCCTGTAAGAATATCGGGGCCTTCTCTCTATTATTCACCGACCTTCGCCCTCCCAAGATCGGTGTTTAAAAGTTTTTCGAATGTATTGTACTCTCACCTGCCTCTCACTGCCTATTTTGCTGCTGTTTATTCTGTTGCTGCTGCAATTGTGGTCAGTCGACTATAAGGTGCCCTGGCCATCCACATGACTAACACTCAGGCGGTTTGGGTGGGAGGTGACAAAGCTCTGTACTGCGAATCCTGGAAGCAATGTCTGTCATAGTGGTCTCCATTTCTTTCAATGTTTCTTGATGCCATCATCATCTTAGTTCAGCATCATTGCCCATACCAGACATCAGGATCAGGATGCAGACCCCAGTTTTGCTGACTTCAAAATATTAAAATTGCCAAAAAATTGGGGAAAATAACATTTGAAGACTTACATGCAGAAGGTCCGAGGCTTGATGGCAGGTGGAGCGATCAGTGACGAAACACTTGACCCAATTTCCAGCAGACAACTGACACCCCATCATCAACCCCTCCAATTTTTATTCGCTGATTACTCGTATTCACTTGCCCCTATCCACCATCACACCAAGGCAACCCCCTCTCCTCTCTATAATTCCCACCACTATATTCAATTGACAATCAAGTCAAGCCCCATCCACCCAACTATCCCCTATAGTGAAACATGGGCTTACATCACACATCCTCATTACTCACATTCGCTTGATTCCCCGCTCCTTCATAACACTCAAGCCATTTACACACTACAGTTAAAACACCGGCACTACTATTAGGCTGTGCTGGCGATTTCACGATGGTGTCACATTGCTCACTCGTGATTTGTTGTTGGTCGTATAAAATCTCGTCCTCTGCAGATAATTAATGTAGCCAAAGTCAGTCTGCAGAAATCAGTCAGCAGGAGTCAGTCGGCAGGAGTTAGTCGTCAGGAGTTAGTCTGCAGGATTCAGTCTGCAGGAGAAATTCGGTAGGAGTCAGTCTGCAGGGGTCAGTCAGCAGGAGTTAGTCGGTAAGAGTCAGCCGGGAAGAGTCAGTCTGCAGGAGTCAATCGGCAGGAGTTAGTCGGCAGAAGTCAGTCTGAATGAGAAAGTCGGTAGGAGTCAGCCGGCAGGAGTCAGTCTGCAGGAGTCAGATTGTGGAGAAGGATTTCTGAGGATAGGTGAGGATTGTATAAGATTGGTGAGGATTGCTGAGGAGGATTACTGAAGATTGGTGAGGATTGCTAAGGATTGGTGAGGAGAATTACTGAGGACTGCAATTGATTGGTGAGGAGAATTATTAAGGATTGCTGAGGATTGGTTAGGAGGATTACTGAAGATTGCCAAGGATTGTGGAGAATTGGTGAGGATTGGTGAAGAGAATTACTGAGGATTGATGGGGATTGGCGAAGAATGTTGACGAGGATTACTGAGGATTGGTGAGGATTGTGGAGGATTGGTGAGGATTGTGGAATATTGGTGAGGATTGTGGAGGATTGGTGAGGATTGTGGAGGATTGGTGAGTATTGGTGAGGATTAGTGATGATTGCAGAGAATTTTTGAGGATTGCGAAGGATTGGGATTGATAGTAGTATTGATGTCTGAGAAGAGTACAAAAGATACGACTGTTTATCACCCTAGCTGCACTCGTACATTCCAATTTCTCAAGAGTTTTACTCAAACTGTTTGCCAATTGCATCGACGCAACACAGGAAGTCCAGCTGGAGCCAATTATGGTACCACCAAAGATGACATCGTGATGTTGCTCGTAAGCATGCTATTAAACAAACACTTCACCTTTATATTTGCACTTCAATAGCTCGCTGATCCGAACTCGTATTTAAAATTTTAGGCAGATGTTTTCATTTTGTGGGGAAATGTGTGTGTAAATAAATTACGAGCACGCTCTATAATACCCTGCAGAATCTGGTGGAATGAAAAGCAGAGCTTTACTGTGTTAAACAAAATAACGTCATAAAAAGTAACAGAAAAGAATCACAACCAAAGTAACTGATAATAACTGTTCTTGCAAGCACTTTACAATCTCTTCGTTAGTTTCGGTAAATGTTTCGAAAAAACTTATGTTAACAAATACTTGTTGTACTCTTGACACATTTAGAGTGCTGTGAATCACGAGAAAATGGCATGCAGTATTCTGATCCGCCATGGTGGAAGGTCAGCTCGCTGGCAGGTGCTCAATTCCCATGCATGTTAACATGGCGAGGAGGCCAGACTGATGATGGTTTATGCTGAACCTCTGGTATTGCTCAGTTTATGATCACCGAGTCCATGGTTCGAAGCAGGCACATATCCAAGGGAGGGGTCCAAGGAGTCCGGCCTCTTCCAGAGGTAAAAATGCTCTTGAGTGTAGAAAGTAAGGAAAAATAACAATCAGAAATAACAGTTCCGAGGCTAAAAACATTCAGAGAACAACTCTTGCATTGCTCAGGAATTGGTAGCTGATGTCGCCTCCGTTGTAGTACATCCCTGGACTATTTTATTTGCTTACGTCTAGTACCTGTTGTTATTACTGTAATTTAAGAATTTTTAAAATTTTATAATTTTTTTTAAAATTACATGCCTTGTGCAAACTAATATATTTGCAGTGTCCGTGGAGGTAAGGTAGTGTACATAGACTAAAGATGAGGTAGATCGATCTCGCTGGCTGCGCACAACCAATCTCCGTGTCCCAACATTGAACTGCTATCCTGCCAACACGTCTAGCGACAACGGTATGGCTTGGATGTGAGGTTAGTCTCTGAATGGCTGCGCGAGGCTCTGGGAACGGGCCTCGTGTATGACCGACTACTGCGTGCCGCGAAAGGTTATCTGTTTGCTGGGCTGCCGGCTGGCGAGACGGTTACCAGACATTGATTGGCGAACGGCGTTTCGACATTTTACTGGCCTGCGACGCCATTTTGCTAGCGTGTGCAGCCGGAGTTCGCGGTATAAGCGTCTGTCTTTTTCACATCTGTATTATTAAGTACTCTGTGATTACATCGTGCTAGAATTTCAGTCAGACATAGTGGTTTTATTTACCGAGTTTATTTTCACACTGGAAACTATAGATTCGTGTCATGTAACGGGGCGAATTTATTTCAGTTATATTGTCTCAAGTTTAACTATTTCTTCTCTGTTGCGGAGGGATAAGCACTATCCGCCTCCGCTCCTCCCCCCCCCCTAGGTCCACCTATGTTATCCCCTCCCCAAACAAAATTTCTTGATACTTGTCTGATTCGGAGCCTGCTATAATTTGGAGATTTCTTTGCCTTTTATTTACTTGTTTCGTAACTATGAAGTATGAAACTTGAACGCGTGTTGGGGCCGCGGTAGTGTAGCAGCTAGAGAACTTGCCTCCCACCATGTCGAGCAGGGTTCGATTCCCTGCGGGGTCGCTCCCAGATTTTCGCTCGGGGGAGTCGTGCCGGAAGTTGCCGCTGGTCGGCGGATTTTCTCGGGGAACCTCCTTTTTTCCTCGCCCTTGCATTCAGGTGCTACTCAATTTCCCTTCGTTCCACCCTCACCGGCTCCCAAGACCCCAAATCTCTCCGCTGCACTCGGACTTGTGTTTTTTTCTCAGGTGTCGCGGCTGGCGGGAACGCTGGCCTACCTGGGCGTGGAGAAAGGTGACCGGGTCCTCATATACATGCCGCTCATCCCTGAAGCCATCATGGCCATGCTAGCCACGGCCAGGCTGGGGGCTATCCACACCGTTGTCTTCGGCGGTGAGTCAGCTCTCCACGCAAACATACCGTAGCTCTAAAGTGAAGTTTGTTATTGCCAACCCGTTGGAAGGGGGCAAAGAGGATGGCTCAACCCCATCTAGCAAAATTTCGTATTTAGATATTTTGTGATATTATCTGAAGTGAGTCACAATATTTATTGTTAGTTCATTTACCTTAGTGGCCGATGACGTCAAATTGGTAAATGCCTTCTCTTGATTCTTATTATGTAAGATTAATTTCGCAAGTTGTCTCCTTTCCCGCTTAACCGAATAACACAAAGCAAGGTTGGAAAAACTCTACAATAAAACAAAGAAGTATTTTGAATGACTATCTTTATTAGCAGAAGAAAACTAGTCACATAAACTTAATTTATAGATGTATGTGCACTCATTAGAATAGAAAGAGTGGTAGATGGGGTTCAGTAACCTAAAAAAAAATTTTTTTTTTAAATTTTATGCAATATTTTATGCATGGCAACATAGAATTACAAATAGAAAAAGACATTTTAATCTCAAAATCTTGAGCTGCATGAATGTGCGTGTAATATACTGAGCATATTTAATTTTTTTTAATTAAGGATCATTATTTTATGGCAATATTTTTAGTAGCAACAAACAGCAGCATAATAATAAAATACATAATTTATATTGTGGCCGTTTAAATATATTGCTAGATTTCTCTATAAACAAATTATGTCTGACTAGCATTTATTAGTAAATAAATGTAATATACTGTGGAATGTGAACATTACACTGAAGTTGCTGTAACAACTTGCCGAAATTATCGTGCAGAAACTCAAAGTAAATTTTGCGCCTCACTTATGTAATTATAGTTTTCAATGGCTGGTATATTCACACAATTCCGAACAATATTTTCTGTGTCTTACTGTGGTAGATAACAGTAATTTAAGCACAAAAATTATACACTTTACTTTTCTCAGCAAACTAATGCCATGTATTGCGATAAAAAAATGAAATTCTTGGCAATATACATTGCTTGACTGCAGGTGTATCGCATTTCAAGAGAATTTGCAGTTTCATCATATACAGTCGGAACTCTATACACCGAACATGCACAAATTGAAAGTCTGTATTCATCAAAAATTTTTTGTGATCCCAACAAAATGCCTATAAAAATAATGCTAATTATATCAGTTTTTATCGATCTTCAAATAACACTTTTTACTCTATCGATCGAACAAAATTTTCAGTCCCATCGGCGAAGATTGCATTCTCCGATCGTTCGACAACGAGCATTAACAAATATATATATATATATATTCAAGCAGCATTCGACTTTTAACGCCTATGTGCCTGGTCGAGACAGGCAGGAAACAGCATGGGCCGAGTCCATTGGACAGGTAATAAGTGCAAGATAACTAGACACCATATTCATTTCCTATCGTTCTTTGTGATTTTATACCTGCAAGTACATTTTCTCCGTGTGAAACAGCTGAAAGAGTCATTTTAATAATGTACAGGATAAGCTATTTTTAAATATTGTATTTTTTTTTTATTTAGAGGTGGATTTTTTGGGTGCCATTTTTTTGTATCAAGACAACTCAAAAGCTTGACAAGAACTTAATATTTATCTTATATTTCACTGCTGGATATGAAAATTTCCACACCCATAAGGTGTCATACGATTGCAATAAAACTAAGTCACAGTACCAATTGCGCAGTGCAAATTGTTAAAGTGACGTCGCAGAATTGTCACTGTAACACGTGATATAGGAAGTGCTTATAGAGGCCATACAACATGCAGGAAAGTCAAAAGTATGCGTATTAAGAGGCAGATCAGTATGCCACGGCATTGTGCTCGCGAAGAATATCACCACCCAGGCCCATTTGAACTGGGTCGTATGGTCGGACTGCACGAAGCCGTATGATTGGCTGATCGTATTAGCCATTCAATCACCACTGTGGCACGATGTGTGCAGGTGTGGATGAGTAGTGCAGGTCGTGCATCACTGGTCACATACAGAGATATATATCCAGAGAGATCCTGTAGTCTGTGAGGCCTGCGCTGCATTTGCCGGTCTCAACAAGAACTACAGACACGGCATCCACTACGCTGCTTCCCTTCGACACCTTGGCATCGTTCGGCACGTCGTCAATGGTGCCAGAAACGTCGACACTGAACAGAGGAATGGCGACGCATTGTGTTCCCCGATGAGTTCCACTTTGCAGGTGATGGTCGCAGCCGTGTTTGGCGCCGCGATGGGCAACTCGACGATCCTGCACTGATTCGTGAACGCCATATGTACATCTCGGACTCCAGGTGTTGTGATATGGGGTGCCATCAGTCGTCACTCCCGGTCACGTCTCGTGGTTGTTAAAGGCACGGAGCAGCACAACAATGTGTCAATTAGGTTCCGCGGCCCCATTTTCTGCCATTTTTTTCACAGCATACCAAACGCTATCATGCAGCAAGATAATGCTCGTTCCCATAGAGCACGCGTTACCCAACAGGCTGTACAAGATGTGGACACCATTTCTTGGACTGCCAGGTCTTTAGATTTGTCCCCTTTTGAATTCGTATGGGATATGAGGGGGCGACGTTTGCACCACCGCACAGTGTGTAATTTTGGCAATCTAGGAGGAAAAAATTCGGAATGCAAATATATAGCAATATTTTCTTTGGGACAACTGACTTTTAATAATAAAAAGTAAAACATAAGTAATTGTACAAGTTATTTTATGTATTTAATGAAAACTGAAACCTTTTACACAGAGTTGAGGCTACACAACTGCAGTTTTTATATTAACAACAGACAGGAGTCAAAAATGTGTATGTGACATTGTGCCCGATTCTTATATACAATGTATCGTCGACGAATGAAAAAAGTAACACACAGTTATTGAAAAGCAAAAGTGATAAAAAAAGGAACATTAATTTAAGCGAAATATTAAAACAGTTATTCGGAATCACTACTGGCACTACACTCATCTAATGTGTTATTGCATGAGTCGACGGAATTGTCTCTTTCTGGTTCTGATGAATTCCGGTTTATTTCTAATAAATTTATCATTTCAGGATTCTTTTTTTTTTTTATGTTTGGTTTTCGGTGATGATCTCAAATGTGCTATAAACGGGTCTGAGGTGAGGAGAAGTATGTTTAGTAAGTATGTATTGGTATCAGTTCTTGATGTTTTCCTCGTAAATAGTTCCCTAAAAAGGCCTATTATGTTTGTTCCTCGCCTCTTGGGCTTCTTCGGAGTATTGTCCAATTGGCAGAACGCAAGTTTCAATGATGTCCTTTCCGTGAAATAAGATTTTATGTAGGCTCACAGGCATTGGATACCATGAGTAGTGTTGGAGGTATAGGTCCAGTGTTTCCCTTAAGCAGACTTCAATTTGATTTGAACCACATTAATTTTGTGATCAGAATTTATGCATTCTAGAACAACACCTAAACGTTTAATTAAGTCTAGATTTACTCCTGTTATCTCAGCCGAATTTTCAGCATTTGCAATTTAAGCTTTCAGCTTGTTCTCGAATTCGTAGGTACATGCGAGAGGTGAGATTAGTATCTACCATTAATGCAAGCGCTTGTTCTGGGGACAATGATGATGGCTTTGCAATAAGGACTTGCGGGTCTTTTTAATAGTCGTACCCCTACTCGGTGATGCAGCCAAAAGTTCTTTTACAGTTGCTGCAGATTCTCTTTTGCCTTTCTTTCTTAATTTAATTTCTGCCGCAGTATTCAGTTCTTGGCTGGTTGACTGCAGGAGATGTTGTACTTTTAGATATTTTGCATTTGGGCCACAAGCACTAAGAGGTTTTGTTGGCCGGCCAGGTCCAATTGTGGAAGCATCTGATCTGGGCGTAGTTGGGCCAGCATTAAATATATTATTCGGAAAAGTAATATTTTCATTAATACAAGATGAATAAGTATCGAGAAAGCGGTGTCGATGCCTCCCGACTTTTTCCCATTTGTTATTCAGTTCATGGCAAAATTTCCAAATTATCTGTTTCGGGCAGTTGAAAGCAATTTCATAATTACCCATATCTCCCATGTTTTGCAGAACATACGCAATTAAGGCGTCAAACTTCGATTTCTTCGGGTTTTTGGCCCATATATTGTAAAAGGGCCTTCCGAGAAATCGAGGACGTCATTCCCTTAAGAAGGTCACCAAAATTTAGATCGCAAATATCCGCAAAATGTTTTTCATGATTTCAATACACAAAAGTTTTGGCTTCAATATCCATGCAGTCACAACGGTGAAGTATGTTGAAGTCTGTACTAAAAACTTAGATAAACTTAAAAAAGAACTTTCATGTCGAAAGAAATCACTGACCTTTTCAACAAAGTTTTATGAGTCGACACACGCTAATATAGACATCGCATAAACACCAGTAATAGCACAAACAGTCAGTGATTACAATCTCCGGATAAATTCAGCTGTTAATGTTACTCGTGAGGCGCACAGGTCAAGTAAACAGGACGAACTGAATCGCGGTATTCACAGCTGTGAGCGGCGGTGCAAGTTCGGACAGGTTCAAGCGTTTACCACCCCTGCCGATTCGCATTTCAAGGAAAGTAAATACTGTGTTATCGTATGACATTAACATTGCCCTATCGATATACAACAGAAACAGACACTTTCGGATAGGTTGTTAAATTGCATTTTTTTTCCCTCCTAGATTGCCAAAATTACACACTGTGCACCGTCAACCACCTGCCCAAACACTGGCTGATGTACGCGAGCAGTTGCAGGAAGCATAGTGGTGTGTACCTTGGAAGACTTTCCACCACCTGTATGATGGAATGCCTCGTCGCTTCGCTGCCTGTATAGTCGTGAGAGGAAGCTCTACCCCAAATTGAACGCGTGCTTTGCGGATGCTAAACAACGCGCCCTCTATGCGTAAAAGACCAACACTACCCATTTGTATTATCATACACCATCCTGTGATGGTTTGATAAAGTTTCATGTAAGGTAAGAGGGTGTAGCAATTTTCATGTCCAGCAATGTATTTTTAATATGTTGCTAGCAGAGTTTGAAATATTTTTCCTATGTCTTATTTATGTATTACTAGCATAATTACCCGACGTTGCCCTGGCATAAGAGAGCAATGAGACACAATTCCATTTTAAAGATTTCTGGTTCAATTTGTGGGGGAAGGGGGGCGGAGTAAATTTTGAGTCTACACAGTATTTTAAGTTGGATGCTGAAGAGCATCCCTACAAATTGTAGTCCAGATCTGTCAAACTGTATAAACATTTATAGAGAATGACATACATACAACATTTACTTTTGTATATAGACCTATGTTCAACATGAAATTTAACAAGGTTAGTTTTGGTTTTTGGTTATCTACGTCACGTCAACATTCATTGAACATCAGAATGTATAGAAATGTGGCATTCCTCTGGAAAAAAAACTATGGGTAGAGGTTCCACAATATTTAAAGTGAAAGAAGTTTGCACAATTACTTTCACAGAAATACATTCTTGTAAAAACGTACCATACAGCAGAGGATTTTGTCATAGGTTTCTCGGCAAATTACATTTACTTTACTATACTGTTTGCAGGGTTCGCTGCGAAAGAGCTGCACACACGTATTGAACATTCCGAACCCAAGGTAATTATTGCGGCCAGCAGTGGAGTGGAACCCAATAAAATTGTGCGGTGAGTTTCAAAACATGATCCAAGTTCGTTTTGTATGTTAATGTATTGTTCACAAAAAATAATTTAAGAAACAAATCTATTTTGTAGTATGTAGATATCATCTGTGGCTTTATCATATAGCCGCTGATGAATAAGTTTATTGGGTAAAAGGCTTGATCGGATGAGAATGAACAGTGCCAGTTTTACCACTTGCAACGATCAACAATATTATTGACCAGCTTAGTTGAACATCCAGGCGGTCACTAGGAAGGAAGTAGCACACGTGGTCTCGTGTGCTATTGTTTTCCCTCATTAAAATAATAAATATTATCACGTGCTTGAATTTGTGGCAAATAGGATGCAAAATATTAAGTGAAATACAGGCACCATAAGTTAAAACACACTGCGAGCGTTATAAATGAAGTACGTACATACATTCAGTAACTATCAAAACCGTCTACACATTTCAGGATAATACCAATCAGTAAAGGTTAACTGATACACCGTGTGCGCTTCCTTCACAATCAGGACATGTGTAGGTAGAAGACTTGGGAGAAATATGCGTCTCACGCAACGCGAGCTTTCTTTGTTTTCTTGATCTTTCTGCAGGGGCAAAAAAAAAATCAAAACTAGTGTAATATCTTCTTAGTCTGCTCAACCTGTGCAACTTTTCACGTAACATAATGTTGAAATATGTGGCATGTTTGTGATGGTAGAATGGTTTGCGACGTGCGGTTATACGAGTACAAGAGCTGGTGTTTTCTCTGTTTGCTATTTGACTATTGATTCCACGAATATTCAGAAGAAAAATTATTATTCTCAAAAGGCATCTGTAACTTACTCTGTATACTGAATATTGGCTTTTCATTTTATTCACAACATGTATGCCTCCTACTGATAAGTTGTCAAATGTCAGCATTCTCGGTTTGTCTTTCTCTCTCATCAAAAGGATAGATAAAAGTAACACTTTTTTTGCTTTTTTTTCTTGGAACATAAGGTACTATGCTGCTGTACCGTGGCCCACTTTTCACGTTGCCAAATGAAGGTGGGATTTCCCATATATTATCGCCATGTTTCAATGCTCGCGACCATGTGTTCAAGGAAAACTTTAGTCAGTACCGTTGAAGTGAAGTAATAGTCCGTTGTAACATTTTGTGTTGTGTTCAGGATTGAAGCAACAATATTAATCACAGTACTGATTTCATCATCGTCTACTTTATGAAAGCCTTCACCCTACCAATCAGCATATATTTTTTGATTGGCTGCATAGAACATGCATGCGCCTACCAGGGCATGAACTTTTGTCCTTTAGCCAGCTTATTTGGGATGTACTGTCAGAACTTAAACTGACCTAGAGACCTAGAAATACGTCCAACATTTAATACTCGGTTGTATATTCTCCAATCTAATAAAATGATTTTCAGCTACCAAAGAAATTGTCAAAAAAATGTTTGCGTCAAAAAAATGTTTGCGTAGGTGCTTAATTGTCAGTTCCCCTTCACAAATGTATGTCCTTTATATTATCAAATCAGAATGCATGGAGCAACATGTGAAAATCTTCGTGTTGTTATGGTACTTATAAACACTCTAGCACAGTCTCTTAAAAAAATACTGGAATTAATGTTTATGTAGGTAGGTCGGTCAGTATTAATATTTCGTCGACAGCGGAGTCATTAGAGATCGATCAGGTAGCTCAGAGAAGCAGGAACAGGATAGGAATCTGCCATGGCCTGTAGTAAGAAACCATCACAGCATTCGCCTGGAGTGAATTAGGAAAATCATGGGAAATCATAGAAAACAGAAATTATAAGGGCTGGACAATGAATTGAACCCAGGTCCTCCCAATGCGAGTCCAGTATGGTACCACTACTCGCTGGGCGACTCTTAACATCGAGGTCTTGAGAGCCGATGAGGGTGAAGCGAGGTGAGTATGGAGCAGCACTGGAATTCAATGGCGAGATAAACGGGATATCCCTGAGAAAACCCTCTGACCAGCGGCATCGTCCGGCACGATTTCCACATGCGGAAATCCGGGGGGTGATCCCACCGGGTCGCCTAGGTGAGAAACGAGAGTAGTCTAACCACTAAACCACCGGTTCCCCTATACCTCGCTTAAGAAAAGTGAATTAAACTGAGTTTCTAGATAACACAGTAACTAATACTGACAACTAATCATTGAAATTAATTTCTCTGTAATTAACCACTCTCCGGAGTACCAGTCCACTAAAATGTTAGTGGTTTCGATATCCATTATAGTGTTACCTTCTTCTTCCTTCTCAAGGAACTGATTTGTCTGGAAAGGTGGAGATGGCTAATGACTGTTAGCAGGAAGTAATTGTCAGGTTATGAGAGAGAAAGAGAGAGAGTTTTCTCCTGTCTTTCTTTGTGTGTGTTAAACCTTCCAGTTGAAAATATCTCTGATACCTTGCATGCTGCTTTCCTGCTATTTGCAATATCGACTTAGATTATTATTAGAAACATGTGGAATCGGGAATTTATTTATATCCTAGAAAAATGTAGCACTTAGGCCCCTATTTTTTTTGGCAGAGAACCACAGTGGCAATTGTTAGTTTATCATATCCTGTGGTCGCGTGTTTAAGTTCAATGACACGAGGTTTGAATAAGTAGGGGATGACATGCTTCCCCATGTCTCCTACTCAGACTGTACCACTAAGTAAGTATACTATCTGTCTCACTTACATATCCAAGTTTCTGACATTCTTATAATCAATAACCAGGCTAGGCTTAAACAACGAGATATCTTGAAAAGTGTACTTCCAACAGTTACATTTTATACACAAAACTTCCTGTTTCTCGATAGAAGATCCCCTCGGATCCACGTTTGACTAATTAAAAGTACCTCCACTTAGGCATTTCCATTTGAAATCAATGCACTACATTACTGGAAATGATCACAATGTTCACTTTCATTATTGCTTTTCTCTCATCAGTCCTCTGTATGTCATCACTGTTTTTTTCCTAAGTCTTCAACTATACAATATTCTTGATGTTATGCACTACTTTCTATAAACAAAAGTACCCACAGTGACCACAATTATGCACAGCACTTACTGACAATCACAATACAAATATAAGAACACATACAATACTCTCTCCAATATTATACTTACGAGGATTCTGAAATACCAACATTCTTTCTCGACATTCAATTTTGAAAGATGGGTCGCAACGACTAAAGAACATATGCTTATAGACCTCTACGAAATACCAACACTGGTGGTCGCGCAATGAGAAAGACATGCGCGGTGCACAGATATAAAACCACCTTTGTTATGACTACCAGAAACTGTGTTTACCTCTCACGACCTAGACCACTTTGTGATGGCAGTTACAAACTCAGCTACATGAATGTCTTTAAAAAATATATATTATGAATTTACAAAATTTACAACACGCAAATTTTTTTCAATGCCTTCTTTACTTAGAATGTAACTATTAAAATACGTGTTTTGCTGGGGCCGCGGTGACTGAGCGGTTACCCTGCTCGCCTCCCACCAAGGCGAACCAGGTTCAATCCCCGGCCGGGTCAGTCCCGGATATTCGCATGTGGGAATGGTGCTGGACGATGCCGCTGGTCGGCGGGTTTTCTCGGAGATCTCCCGTTTCCCCTACCCCTTCATTCCGGCGCTGCTCCATACTCACCTCGATCACCCTCATCGGTTTTCAAGACCTCGCTGTTAAGAGCTGCCCAGATCTCTCCACTCACACTCACGCGTTGTGCTGCAGGTACAAAGACCTCCTGAACGAGGCGCTGGCGATGACGAAGGCGAAGCCACGGCGCTGCATCATCTTCCAGCGGCACAGCGTGGAGATTGCGGAGTTGGATCCAGAGATGGACCTGCTGTGGGACCTGGCGCTGCGGATGGCCCCGCCGCACCCCTGCGTGCCCGTCGAGGCCAACGAGCCCTTGTACATAATCTACACCTCCGGTACCACAGGTGCTCACCCGCAAACGTGCCNTTTATCACCCCCCCCCCCCATCCACCAAGAAGTTAGCTGGTCACTGGGGCGACAGCTGTAAATTGGCGGAGGAAACGAAGTACCACGCAGAAATACCCAAATGGCACAAACACTTGCTACCTCCTCTTAAGTGCAGCCTACCCCCCGTGGCGCAGTCGGTTGGTGCAGGAGGTTCTGGGTTCGAATCCTAGATAAGGCGCCGGTGTTATTTTTAATTAGGTCATAAGTTAGTTTGTAAGCCGTCGTCTGATAAGTCTTCAGGCATAGCACCGGGGGTCGTTAACAAGCCCTTTCCATTCCATTTTTAAGTTTGCACTGACTGCAGCCATGAAGGTCTAGTTCATTAACTACCAACAACTTCCAGATACACAAACGGCGAGCCCCTCTCATAATTAATTTTCATTTGTATTCCATAAATATAATTCCAGTTTCATATCAGCCTGCAAATAAAATTGTAAGCACATGCAAAGAAAAATTTTAAGGTTCATAAGTAAATTAATACATAAAAATATATTTCGAAACCTGAGTACAATCTTTACGCATACAAAGTGCATGGAAAAAGAAGGGCATTAAGGACACATTGTTTCCCAGAAGTTGCATTTCTTAGCAATTATTTATGATTACCATATTTATTTGTCAAAATGTAAAGAATTTGCTAAATAAAATAAAACAGAACAAAAGATTTTTGAAGATGAGATTGGATTAACGTTTAAGTTAATAAATACAATAAATTAAAAAAAATTAATGTACAGTACTTTTAAAACTGCCACAAAGTTGGTTTAGCTATTGAATACATACTGTAACTTTATTTTCTGCAGTTCTGTATTATACCTAAAAACATATTTGTCACTGGTGAAATGTACAATTAAATATTTGTGCAAGAGGGAGAGAAGGGATGCCCAAATGCTGCACTTAGAGGTATAACTCAGTATGGAGAGTGTTTTATAAAACATTGCAATGTAAATACGTAACTTAAAATAACTAGAAAGTATGGCATTACTTAGGAGATAATACACAGATGTCTTGCACACTTGTAATGAATATGGTTTCTGTGTATGGGCTGCTCCCAGCCAAGGTGAAGAATGGATAATTTAAAACAAGATGGGGATGAAGCAGTGATAAAAAGGACACTTGGGAGGGATCAGGGGTACTCCTAAGTCAGTGTTTTCCACACCATGGTATCTGTATGGTTCCTTTTAGTATGCACGACTTGCATGTTTTACAAGAACTGAGTAACAGACACCATTAGGATCCTAGTAAGATTAAAATAGTCCACAATCCTTGCAGAGCATATTTGGGGCATTCTACATGTAGGAAAGGTCATGGTCACAGAGGACATAAATTGCGTTTAACAGTGTTAAAGGAAGAGGGAATGCATTGAAATACACCCCTTCATTCCTATTTTACCCCATCCTAAAATCCTGATGTGCTATACTCCACCAAGACGAGTGTGCATCCAGCGAACTACACAAACTCGTATCATCCCCTTCCCCTTCTTCCCTATTACGCCTACTCTTCCTGAAGAGGGAAGGATGAAAGGGCTTTACTGCAGGTGATCAATGTAGTGGTGACCATAAATTTGTGGCACAGTGTTAACATTTCCACGTAGTTTGAAGCTGATTACCACACTCATGCTAAACAATTCTGTACAAGCAGATGCACAGTATTTAAAAAAAAGGGTAATTTATAAATTTCGAATTGAATACTGTAACCAATTTACTACAAAAAATATTGTCACAGTATTTAATTAGTTCACATTTCTTTGACATAATTATTATTAGAAACACGGATAATCCACAGTTGTATAGCACGAGGGTGCAGAAAAATATATTTCACAGGCAAAATTGATTTTATATTTTAAGCTCGGAAGTAAGTGATTATTTTCAAGTGCCACTAAAAACTCGGAATTCATTTCACATTGTTTGTACTTCAAATGTGAGCCTGTTCAAATGCATGACACTCTTTGTTGTTTGCCAGGTGAACCTAAAGGCATCGTCCGTCCTATCGGAGGTCACTTAGTAGCCCTAGCATGGACGCTGAGCGTCGTCTACGGCATGGGTCCAGACGACGTGTGGTGGACGGCCTCTGACATTGGCTGGGTGGTGGGGCACTCTTACATATGCTACGGCCCACTGATCAGCGGCGTCACCTCCGTCATGTACGAGGGCAAGCCAGACCGCACACCTGATGCTGGCCAGTATTTCAGGTACGGCAACAAAATTCAGTTAAATTTTGCCCTTGCATCCACTGCAAAGCCTTGTTGAATACACCTCAGAAATGCCTACAGAAACTCTTCAATGAGATTGTTGTGAATTCAAGCTACAGTTTTTACTTGGCAATAAACGTGACATAGTTACTGCAGTCACTATAAGTAATTTATATTTCAATGTACTGTATATATATATTTTACGGGTATGTATAAAAACTCTCATAGTCGTATTACTAACAGTTCCAGTTGTGTAAACAAGTTGCTGCAATATCTTTTGAAAACAAATATGGGCAAACTGGGGACTGAGATGTTCGAAATTGCATGCATAAACATATAATCATTTTTATTTCTGCAAAAGCTTCTAAGAAACTCTTATGATTAGTCTCAAACAATGAAGAAGAATTAATTTTTTAAGTTTGTCATGTTGCTAAGCCACCTGGCAATATAAACACATTTACAGGTTTCCATCTGCAAGAGTTAATTTAAGAACAGTAGTAATACCTTCATTTCTTATTATTGTCAAAGAAAAATTTATATTTTTCACCTAATGAGGCAGGAAGCTCAATCCTTTCAGCTATCATTTGCATTCCATTTGTACATCAACTTTGTACACCTAATAAATTCCAAATATTCAGCAAAACTTCAAATAAATTATAAAATTTGGGACAAAGACTTCCATTACATTTATAATTTAAATATTTCTCTCGCATGTGACACACTAAAAAAATGTTAAGTGGTCCTACTGCTCTGCTGTAATGTGGGTATTTGCAGTCTATTCTTTGACATGCTGTACACTTTTTTAACTACCTTAATTTACATAGGGATACAAAATGCAGTGAAAGGATATAAAATTTATATCTTGTAGGAATTATTCTTCTACATTTATGCATATATTGTTAACAGACTTACACATATTTACTCAGTATGTACTGATAGTGGTTGGAAGATTTCAGACAAGCATCACCCCTCGAGTAATATGGGAGAGATTGGTAGGAGAGATTCTTCTCACAGTACTCCAGTCTCCTTCTCTGCCTTTATACAGCACCTTCTTGATCATAATCTCATTACACTTCACACATCCTTCGAGCTAGCCAGGGGCAACACGTCTGCTCCCTAGGCAGGGCAGCCAGCTTTCTCCACACAGTCCCACCAACATTACATTCATGATGACCATATGTCATATTACTAAATGCAGATTTTCACATGCACTTGTGCACGCAAGCAAATGCACGCATGTCCAAACCTCAAAATAATACTTATATACTGTGCGCCATGTCTGCGAGCCTGAAAAGTGGTTAGTCCCCATCAACAATTTACACAGCATAAAAATTGAAATTGTCACTCCACCATCAGTGTTCACATAAAAGAAAAAAAAAAGTTTCTGACCAATTAAAATACAAGCAGGCGGGCAGGAAATAATTTTTGCCCGCACAGGATTTTTTGCACTCATAAGTTGGCTATCTTGATTACAGCAGTTTTTACGACATTTCACATTATCATAAGACGGCACTAAAAACTTGGCACAAGATACTCAGAGATGGCCATCTTAACACAACTTAACAGCCAAGAAAGAAAAGCCAAGTCACGCCAAATACTACTTGTAGACATTGCATGTTCAAACAATGGTATTCAATCCCTTATGTTATGTTCACCATGATTGGCCCTTACTAAAAGTCCTCTGTTGGGCACTAATCTGGTAAAAGGTGTTATCTAACAGAAAATAAAATAAAATAAAGGCAGAATTCATTGTACCAACTGATTGCTCAGTTCAGGACTACAAAAATAAATCTGTTTACAAAGTTCAATGTTTCTGTGTAAGCATGTGCACCTTGCAGATCCCACTGTGTTTAAAATATTTTTATATTATTATATTAAAAACAAAAAAAGGTAAAAGTTTTTATTCCTTTATGTGTGGAACGTTTGGACATAATATAAACGGAGGTCGAACATAAAGGAATCGACCATTTCTCTTAAAAATTATATCTTACAAGTAACTGAGAAAACCTGACTTTTGCGTGCATGTTTATCCACGAGTAACACCACTTGGCATCGTACGTTTTCTGTCTCCTTTACGAAATGTAATTAGTAGCCTAGCAGCCTATTCCCGCCATGTCGCACGTTAATTATAGTAGAAATTTTGATTTTTAATGTATATCCTCAATTTTTGATTTGATTAATTTTTGGAGAATGTTCACCCATCCAACTTATGACCACAGCCTGGGCTACTCAACTAAAATATTGAGTCGTAAAGTACTTGCTGTCACCTCCAACTTTTTTTTGGGATATGCAAAAGGAGTGCACTTATAAGCTGCATGCAGTTAAACTTTCTGTAATTTTCTGCAGTAGATGTTTGTTTTTCTTAAATTCTCCCTTCATTTTCATATATTAGGTGGTAAAAACAGAACTAGTTTCATTCGGCACAAGGAATACCTAACCTAACCTAACCTAACCTAACCTAACCTAACCTAACCTAACCTAACCTAACCTAAACTCCAGACATGTATGAGAGCTGCCTGTATTTTAGTTATTTCCTGGATTGTATCTGTATGCTCCCAGGAGAACTACAAGTCTTCCAACTCACCTAAAAATGGGTTACCAAAAAAAATTTATTTCAAAATTTTTCCTCTGGAAGAAGCATTGTAATGGATAAAGGTGAATATCACTGAATTAAACTGAAGGCTTCAAGATCTAAGAAATGAGGAAATTGAACAAAATCTACAGGACAATAAAGGTTAAGCAACTGAAATATTAAAATCAAAATTATAATAACTCATAATGCAGTGTACGCCAAGGCAAATTCAGTGTTTCATCGACAAAGTATCGAGTAAGAATGGTTCCAGGGCAACGGACATTACTGTGCGAGCATTTGAAGAAACTAATGGAAGATTATTATGACACATAGTAATAATTTTAGTCAAATAAAGGTAATTAAAATAATAGTGAATGTAAATAATAGTAAATGTGAAAGTATTGACACTAGAGGTGCACCCTCGCCAGCAGAAGTGGATGTCTGAAAATCTCGTGGGGTACTAGCACACAGTGATCACCAACATCAATGTTTTCTGTTAGTCTTCACTTGACATGGTAGATTGTATTACATATATTCATCTTCTGTTGAATAATATTTTTGTTATATCAGTTATTTTGTACAAATACACCTGATTGTTGATATGTTCAAGGTAAAAAATTTCTGTACATTTTAAGAACTGTTCTTTGGAAAATGGTTGCCAAAAATGTTTTCTCACAACACTGTGTTATATGGAACATACAAAATTAGGTAATAATGCAACTACATTTTTTTTAGAAATGTAAAATGTGCAGTACCATCTTACTGGTTAAAAAAATATATTAACTTTGTATGTTCTATAGCAACTTGTTCTAACATTTCCTCAAAAAAAATTATTTTTGGTAAGAAAATAATTTTTTACAAAAGTACAAAATTGTTTGAATCTTGTTTGAACAATACGTAGAGCATTACAACAAATAAAAATATTACATTTTAGTGTTTTAATTTTTACTAGCAAATATTTTACACAGTGTGGATTTTCTTTTTCTGCTATCATACAACAATGGCTTGAATATGATTTTATAGAAAAACAAAACCTTCCATCATAAGAACAAAACTGTTTATGTATATATTTACTTTTAAAGTTTTTATTTCATTAAACTATCACTTTACATAGCCATTATCTATGCAGTAATGTAAAATGGGGTGATTAGCTAAATTGGGTTAGAAGAAACAAAATTTTAAAACAAAAGTTTGAATATTCTAACTGAAAGACAAACCAATAAAATGTGGGAGTATAATTTTTTCTACAATAAATAATAGTGACCGATTTATTTAGGTCTGTTTTTCATTATAATGACTTCAAACATTGTTTGAATTTTTTTTTCTTACCCCACTGTTGCTAAATCACTCCATTTTACGGTATCTGATACTATTGTTGATATTCACTCAACCTGGATATTAAAAACCAAAACTCACTTTATTTCTCTCTTCCCATGTACTAATATTTCAGAGAAATAATTATTACCACTTGATTCCTGATTTTGAATAAGTTAAACATCGCTAGTCATGATTTCACAGATAAAATAGTGTATTTTGACTAAATTTTATTTTGTGTTTCAACTTAAATTTCTGTGTAAGGCAGTGTATTAATTTGAGATTGTGTAATTTTATCTCTACTCATTGTGACAGCACTGAGCTACAGAAAAACATGAAAATACATTACACATATTAATAATAATATGCCATGAACCCAATTAGCAAACTCCCTTCATTTGCAGAGTCATTCATGAGCATAAGGTGAATGGCCTTCTGACAGCTCCAACTGCACTTCGAGTTATCCGACGGGAAGACTCTGAAGTGAAGCATGGCAAGAAATTTTCCACAGACACGTAAGTCAACACTACCCACTTCCGCTGAACTTGTTTGCACAGTCAGTTAGATATTGCATTTACAACTTTTTTTTTTGTCACAGTTTGTGTGGGCATTAATAACAGCTTTCCAAACTTTAAGCTGTAAAAATGTTAGTACGTACCTTGAGAAAAGTAACATGATAGCAACCACCATAACACAATAATACATTTTATAAAATATTTCATCGATGCTCTCAGCTCCCTCAGTATACAAAATCATAACTACAGCTAATGCCAAGTATCTGTAAATCCAGGTGATATGTCCCAGCTCACCTTATGATGGTGCACATGCCATGTTTTTGATAACCTCAAAACATTAAGAGGGTGTCAATATACTATAAATGGAGGGAAATTTTCATCAGAACAGGAAGTGGGTTTTTACCGGATGCATGCCCTACGTATTAGGATATTTTCCCAAAGTGCTACTGCAGTTCACAGTACGTCATTTTTACTTTTTCTGCAGGGTAATGTCTCAAAGGTTTCGTGGAGACTGATTGTGCTTGCATGTAATAAAATCTGGATTACTCACAGAACTACTCGGAAAGAGATCTTTCTTTCAGCTTGTCAACATCCTAGCATCTACACATCAAGTTTTATTCTGCTCGCCTGGGAGATAGGATAAGATGGATTGGGTCCCTCTCAGCATCAGCCCAGTGCATTAATGTTAAAACTGTTTGCAAGAGGAAGTCGTGGGTTCGTTTTCCAATCACTGTGAGCAACTGCTGTGCACAAGCCACAATAAAATGCAGGCATGCATCTGGCAGCAAGTTTTGGTTTGAACCTTGTTGTGTCTGGAGTGGAGAGATTTAGGCAGATATTAACATCGCCGTCTTGAGGGCTGGCGAGAGTGAAAAGATGCGAGTATGGAGCGGCGCAAGAATGAAAGGGCGGGGGAAATGAGAAATCCCTGAGAAAACCCACAGATCAGCACCATCATCCGGCACAATTCCCACGTGCCAAAATCTGGGGAGCAACCCCGCTGGGAATCGAACCCGATTCACCTTGGTGGGAGGTGAGAAGTCTAATCACTACACCACCACGGCCCCAATGTGTCAGGAGTTCATGCTCTCAAAAAGTGGTGTTGCAACTTCTCTTGCAGTGATGGATCCAGCTCTAGCATTCTGGGGGCAACATCAGTGAAAGTAACATCTCAAGAGGCTGTGTTTTTGGGGTTATATCACATTAGGTTAACACTTACAAAATTAATCTGTCAAATAAATGATGTAACCGAATACTGAAATTATGTGGTATTTTTAATGCAAACTCTGATTGGGGTATTCCTATTCACAAAGCAAGGAAGAAAGTTGCAAATCTCAGTGTTACAACTAATGCTCTTATTTTCTTTCGGAATATGGCAATAGTGCAGAAATTTACAAGTACCATAACTACTTAAAAGTAGCAGCTTTTTTAAAAAATTGTAAAATATTTATCTGAAAACTCTTCATGAAAAAGTATAATTTTGAGAAGTTATACTTGGAGTATTAATTTGTTGTAACTGTTTACAATGTTTAATATAAAGTAAAATTTACTTTTCTTACAAAATATTCTCAGGTGACTCTGGAGGTTTTTTGTATGTAGGGTATATTTTATTAAAAATTGTAGCATAGGTGCAGTCTTATCCATATATCCGCAGAATGGTACAGAACACTTACTCTTCTTGCACATTTTTCGCTGACAAATTATTTACCACAATAAACTAGCACATTGGCATTTTGTGTTTTGCTTTGTGTTTAACATGTCTGCTTCTTGCTCAAAGACAGCTATTTCTGCTCATGCTCGCTGAGTTACAGCAGAAATAGCAGAACGAGCAAGACTAAAAAAAGGACCGCCAAATTAAAATTACAAATGTCAAAGTGTCTTGAAAGTGTCAATTGCGAAAAGTAATTTGTTATTACAAATATTAGATGTGTGGGTCTCCTGTAAGAAATGCACAGGAATATGCACTTGGTAATGAAAACAATGAAGTCACATTTATCCTCAAAAGTAAGTTATCCGGAGTAGCTTGAATTTTTGATACAAATGAACTACACCGGGGCAATAATGATTATCGCCATTTGCATAGTAAAATTAATTTATTTTTTACTATCATGCTGGTTTTCTACTTTGTTGTTCCTGCTGTCCCGCAGAGAGTGACTCCTGTTTCTATTACACCGCTGTTTGTGAAAAACATCACTTGCTCTCGGATAGCACAAATAGCATGCCACATTAACAACATTATTCTATAATATNGCTGTTTGTGAAAAACATCACTTGCTCTCGGATAGCACAAATAGCATGCCACATTAACAACATTATTCTATAATATCTTTAAAAGTTATTCTTCCCAAGTATTTCACCTTCATTTTAGACTAAATGCACAAATAAAATTAAATTTTTTTGAAAAATTATATCAATTACAAAATTCAGTAACTTCTGTACATAAAATTTTTATTTTCCACATTGGCACTATGCTGGCCACTCTTAATTTTTTGTGATCTGATTCCACCTATCGAGTAGCGGCCCCTTGTTCCCATTAAAGTTGGCAGTAGATTAGGAAAACGAGTTTCNGCTGTTTGTGAAAAACATCACTTGCTCTCGGATAGCACAAATAGCATGCCACATTAACAACATTATTCTATAATATATTTAAAAGTTATTCTTCCCAAGTATTTCACCTTCATTTTAAACTAAATGCACAAATAAAATTAAAATTTTTTGAAAAATTATATCAATTACAAAATTCAATAACTTCTGTACATAAAATTTTTATTTTCCACATTGGCACTATGCTGGCCACTCTTAAGTGATCTGATTCCACCTATAGAGTTGCGGCCCCTTGTTCCCATTAAAGTTGGCAGTAGATTAGGAAAATGAGTTTCATGTCAAACCATCTTACAAAAGTTTAATGTTTTAGTAACTTGCAACTGAAATTTCTTTCCTTTTTCATAAAATACGGTAATGTGTCACATGTATTGGCATTATATTTATTTACAACTCCGCCTCATCTACGTGTGGCGTGTCACGTCACCCCGAGCGGGGTTCAAACCCACGATGACTAGCTTCCAGAGCCAACCAGCAGACCCCTAGGCAAGGGGCACCTAAGGACAACTGAAGCCGTCTACACCATTATGCCAAACTCCACGTGCCTTGTAATCACCCCCGCATGCGACAGAACCTGAGGCAAGACTGCCCCTAACCCGGTGGCAGAGATGCAACACGCACACAAGAAACACTGCCACTTCCAGCATCCCCAGAGAGAATGCGGCCAGCGCTGAGAAGGGAGGGGCTCACGCACGAAGATAAACAGACAGCCGAAGGTAGTTAAAGGAGCTGCGCCGGCCGACTATATACGTCGGCCCGGCGCGCACCCAAAGCCAAGAATGTCAGTTAATTCTCAGCAGCTCACTCCATCACTACTAGTGCTGGAGCCCTCTGTCTACCACCTTCCTCACGAAGGAACACCACAATCTTACAGAAACCTTCTAGATCAGACCCCCGAAGAAGTCTTCTCCCCCTTTCACTCACTACCACTTTGGTAATGACCCCTGAGTACCTTCAGGACGATCAGCATACACAGTTAAGGTTCAGTTGTTANCTCCTTCCTCACGAAGGAACACCACAATCTTACAGAAACCTTCTAAATCAGCGACCCCCGAAGAAGTCTTCTCCCCCTTACACTCACTACCACTTTGGTAATGACCCCTGAGTACCTTCAGGACGATCAGCATACACAGTTAAGGTTCAGTTGTTATAATAGCTACTTAGCTCGCCTGCTCTGGATTAGTTTTGCTCCAGGTTCCCTTCACCTGGTTATCGTAGTCTACTTCCGCCAGTTACAGTACAATTGGTTAGTTAGGAGATAGTATGGGCCACCGTGTCTATTCCTCTGAAGAATAAGCACGTGTTCTTACCTTAATTCCATGTACTCATTCTAGGGTGATTGTTACTTTATTCCTTGCAGACGTCAACACACAAAGGAGAAGCAGGAGACCGTATCTTGATACTGATATTGCCAAAACTAGTGAAGGACTGCGGCTACCCTTAACTGGGGGCACGTACGTTGCCGAACACAACACATTCGACGGCCACCCGTACCTTGAACCAAGTACTCCAGTACTTGGAACATTGTAAGATAGAGCTACAACCATTAGGAATACATGTGACGCAGCTAGACATCCAGGTCAGATAACTCACACTACCGCGTTGAACTTTGCCGGTTGGAGTAATAGGACTAATTCTGGTTGGCCTAACCCCTTTTGGTTACACATTAGCCAGGGAACTCGTCGCCTGCTCCTACTTTGTGTGGTAGACCATAGTACCTCCCCCTTATGCCCTTCACCCATAGAAACGGTGCAAGGTGGAGAACTAAGAAGGCAACTACCACCTCTAAACCTAGTCGGTTGCTCTGAAACCCTCTGCCTTCTACCTTCAGCAACCCCTCCCCTCGGGAACGAGCTCAAGCAGCCCGACGACTGGAGAGGCCTCACCTCCAGGCGCTGCAGCCAACCAACCGGACGCCATTGCCATCTGCACCAGCGACAAGCACAGCATCTGCCCTAGGGCAGGGCACACGTTCTAGCCAGCACCTGAGCCAGGATCTACCCCAGATGAAACCCAACCGAAGTAAATGTGTGTTAGTGCTGAAACCCGTCACACGTTAAACCGTATTTGTACCCAGCCGAAGGCAGACACACCCCTCTTTGTACTGAGGCATAGTCAAGGCCAAGTGCCATATTAGTCAAACTCCCTCTCAGTGAGTTTGTAGCCAGTGCCTCTGTCCGACACTATAGAACCCTTGTCTGACAGTGACGTCTCAGACTTCCACTAGACGTCGCGCGTCAACGGTATGTCATGTTGACATAAGAGTTTGTACCAGAGTAACTTATTTGTGTTTCAAGCAATTTTTCTCTTTCATTTGATCAACATATGTTTGTCACCATTAATTTTTGCAGTTGCAGATAGCGAACAAAAGGAGAAAATACATCAGTGTTCAAGCATTGTTTAATCAACTCTTGCATGTTGATGTTTAACTGTTGTAAATGAGATGAGAAAGGAGAAGAAAAAAAATTACTAACTATTTTTATCACAAAGGGGATGGATTATATGTACTACAAGAGATGGACTCAAGGGGGAGCTAAAGGAACTCAAGGACCCCTTCCCCTTTGGAGCTTAATTTTACATGGTATAAATTTACATTATTCTTGAAAAAAATACACTCCTAATAATGCAGTATTAATACATACAATTAACATAGTAACTGAAATTACAAAAAGTGCCTACATAGCCTATCNTCTCCTAATAATGCAGTATTAATACATACAATTAACATAGTAACTGAAATTACAAAAAGTGCCTACATAGCCTATCTACTATGAACATCTATCTGACTTGCAACCCACAAACAAACCTGACAGGAATAAAAAATATATATACAATTAGGAATTAGTAATCGTTAAGTATGGCAGTATGGCAACACCAAGAGTTTACACCCACTCTCAATCTGTTCAAGAATTTTTTCAATGATGCATGCTCAGCACCAGTGACGATACACCTCCAACTTACGAGCAGGCAAGCCTTTAGGCACTCCTCTCAAGAAATTTCTGTTTCTCTTATAAATGTCATTATGGTGCGATCAAAACCTAAATTGCATGCTGCATAAAAGGCAGAGAAAAGCCTATAACCCAGAAGCGAGGAAGAACACACGTATNATCAAAACCTAAATTGCATGCTGCATAAAAGGCAGAGAAAAGCCTATAACCCAGAAGCGAGGAAGAACACACGTATCAGAAATACATTATAACAATTCGCTGAAGATTGTATACAATATCAACACACCTCTGTGGGAAAAAAAACCGTTTGGNCAGAAATACATTATAACAATTCGCTGAAGATTGTATACAATATCAACACACCTCTGTGGGAAAAAAAACCGTTTGGGTAACCAATTCTTAGTTGTTGCACCGTTGATCAGCACACACCACAGTATCCTGTGTTACATTCTCTCTGAATTCGAGGGACCAGTGAGCAATGACAGCTGCTTCCACATTTGCAAAGGATCTTCAGAATATTAAATTTGGTACTTGCTGATACAGGGGCTAGTATGACAAAAGTTACAGTTAACTCTGTGGTGTTCATAGGTTGCGGTACCTCTTCGTCGCAGGGGAACACTGTGACCAAGAGACCAAGGCTTGGGCAGAGAAAACTTTTAAGGTTTGTGCATGCACGTTTCATAAATTTAATGACATATTTCTTTCAGAATTAAGACGTGTTAGACATTAGTGTGGCTGGAGCAAAGTAGTTACTTGGTATGAATACATAGTTTTGGGCGACAGTTCATAGTNCGGTACCTCTTCGTCGCAGGGGAACACTGTGACCAAGAGACCAAGGCTTGGGCAGAGAAAACTTTTAAGGTTTGTGTATGCACATTTTATAAATATAATAACATATTTCTTTCAGAATTAAGATGTGTTAGACATTAGTGTGGCTGGAGCAAAGTAGTTACTTGGTATGAATACATAGTTTTGGGCGACAGTTCATAGTNTGTGTTAGACATTAGTGTGGCTGGAGCAAAGTAGTTACTTGGTATGAATACATAGTTTTGGGCGACAGTTCATAGTTTGAAACAGCTGCAAATTAAAGTATTGTTCACACCTGCAGCATAAAGCTTACACAAAAAATTTGAAGATACGGTGACAAATGTAGTAACAGTAACTTTTGTCACTATTTAACGGTATACAGATCTGATAATTGCAGCAGAGCAGAAATAACACAAAAATCCCAAAAACCAACCTGCAAGTGTGTGAAAACAATCAGGGTAGATTTTCATTAGTTAAATTTATATTTACTGCAATAGAGTAGATAATTCCTTTGATTCAGTATATGCACAGATTACAGTTCATTTACAACCCAATTAAACTTGCTAACACAAAGATGATGCAGTTAAAGTTGAATAAACCTTCAAAAATGAAACTAATGGATCTGAAGCAGAATAATGAAGCAATTCATAAAGAAAATCATTTACTTTGGTGCCCGTACAGGAAGCAGGTCTACCATGCATTGCTATAACTTAAGACTTGTGTGCTGTTCTGCTGCAGTGAGCCACTCTTCCTTCAGTGGAGTGGGGAGATTTGGGCACCTCTTACCCACGAGGGTGAAGTGAGGTGGGCAAGGAGTTGTGCCGGAATGCAAGGGTGGAGGAAACTGGAGATCCCAGAGAAAACCTGCCGACCAGTGGCATCGTCGGGCAAGACTCTGCCTTCAGTTGAAGGTAAAAGTGATCAACAATTATTTCACAGTTTTTATGCTCCAACTGCACCCTGTGTACTGTTTCTTGCCATAGGTCCCGATCTTGAACCACTGGTGGCAGACAGAGACGGGACACTCCGTAACTGCGACATGTGTTGGCTTGGACAATAGCATCAACCCACCAAAATTCTCTGCTGGAATGCCTTTACCAGGATACGATGGTAGGTACCGCCGCATTGCTGGAGGNCACATTGCTGAAGGTGACTCGAGGAAGAATTCCAAAGAAGGGCAGGAAGTTACGAATGCATATAATTATAACAGGAAATGAATTAATAACAAATAATAGTACTCCATATTATCCTCGGTATAAAATATACCTGTCAGTATCACATAATTGTCACCATGTACTAAACACACATTTTTACTTAAGTAGTACAGTAGAATCGCAATCATCCGAGCCACGGTTAACCAAGGCTCTGGGTTAACCAAACTCATGCGCACGAGATCTAGTACACCTTCGGGCGGGCTTGCTGAACACATGCTCGCTAACAATCCACTGAGTATCAGTGTCAAAGTACTTTCCACACCGTTTGGTTTTCAATTTTGATTCATTTAACTGGCCATTGTTGATAACACCACTGCCACACTACGGATGCATCATGACNGTTTGGTTTTCAATTTTGATTCATTTAACTGGCCATTGTTGATAACACCACTGCCACACTACGGATGCATCATGACCAACATATGAAGCACTCTGTCAATACGTCCATCCTGCCTTGTAATGTCCCATGATGCGGTCCCTCTCCAATAGCTGTAGGCGCGCAACGAGGATACGTAACTGTCTTTGGGACATGGCGATAGCTTGACTGCTACACATGTACTCAATACTCAACCTTCCAAGCGCACAAAACACTGTCTAGTGCATTGCTCTACATGGCACAATGGAGTGAATGGTACAGTGCCATCTGTCGGCCAAGTCCTTAAAATGTTCATCAGTTTGGCTGCACTCCTACAGCATGCAACTATTGTGCCCACGTTCAATTGGATAGCACTATTTACAATGTTGTAGATTTTTTTCCCATCTGTACATTTTTTTAGTGCTTTAATTTTGATATGTATTTCCCACTCCTAGACTTNATGTTGTAGATTTTTTTCCCATCTGTACATTTTTTTAGTGCTTTAATTTTGATATGTATTTCCCACTCCTAGACTTAGTTTGCAGTTTCTAAGGATACAGTAGAAATACGATAAAAAGATTCCATTTATTTATAATTTGACACGTACAATACAGCTAATTTTTTTTGTAATCAAGTCAATTTGGCATTCCGCACTCATTTTACTTTATAATTCTGCATTTTTTTTTTTTAAGATCTGAATTATTTTAAAAAATATATTGTAGTAATTTATTTTGTGATTCATTATGTCAACATAGTTGTTTGTGGTTACGTGGAAGGCAAGGCAGGTAGTTTTGTATTAACGTTATTATTATTATTATTTAAAGGATTTGATTTCAAAGTATAATAATTGTAAATAGTATATATACTTCATTACTTGCATAAATCCCACAATTATGGTATCCAAATTTTTTGCAAAAAGTGTGAGGTGTAGGAAATATATAAGGATCTCTAAAAATAATAGTGAAATGAGTTTCCCGCTTTCACAGACTTTTTACTGTTTGTTTTGATATTTTGGTGTTTTTTGTTTTACTAGGATGGAAATTAGCTAAAACTTTAATTTCAAGATTTTTTTAAACTCTCTCTCCAAATTATTAAAATGATTATAGTATGTGTGGGTTAACTCACAAGCAGAACAATCCATAGTGAGAATATATCTCCTTGTTAACATTGGGTTCACAAATTTCACCAAAATATTTATTTTAGGAAACCAATCCACAATGTTTTTTACCAACTACACTTTTCCTAACTTGCGTCATTAAANTTTCACCAAAATATTTATTTTAGGAAACCAATCCACAATGTTTTTTACCAACTACACTTTTCCTAACTTGCGTCATTAAAAATATATGCCCCTAGACATGTCAGTTTGCAAGTAAAAAATAATGCACTTTCTGTGCGAAATTTTATCATAGGTTACGATAACAAGTAGAATTTTAGAGAAAATGTGTTGGTAGTGGCATCTGTCAGACGTCTCCTATGATTTCCTCTGAAATAAAATATGTGGTTTTCAAACTAAATGTTACAGATCAGCATGCCCTCACTTGAGTAACAATATAGCTTACATACAGGCATTTATTATTGACAAAAGATGTAATATTTCCCCCATCAAAATTAAGCTATAGACATTTATCAGTGCTGAATACTATGTTAATTTTAACCACAGGGAAACAAAACAAAGTTAGGCAAAACAAAAATAGGCAAAATTATATTAGGGAAAATGAAGTTAGGCTAAATGAATTTAGGGTAAATGAAGTTATGCACAATAGCAAATGCTATTAAGCAAAATGCAACTGCAAAATGCAGCTTTCGTAGAGAATGTTTTGGGAACATTGCCATTAGGCAAATCACATTTAGGTAAAACAAAGTTCAACACAATTAATTTTGGCAAAACATGATTAGGCGAAAAGAATGTAGCGGAAACCAATTATGTAAAACAAAATGAATGAAAACTGTTTTAGGGTAAATTACATGAACTCATCTTTTCAACCTAGACTAAGACTATAGTAGCTGTATTACTACAAACTAGGTTAGTCTGTACCTGTAATAAATAATTGTACCATTGACCACTACAGTTAAGTGAGTTATGTATGTTTTGGTTTGCTTCTGCCCTACCAGTGAGAGTACTGCGGACAGATGGCAGCACAGCCAGTGTCCACGAGACTGGCCGGATAGCCTTGAAGCTCCCAATGCCACCAGGAACCCTCAGCTGCTTGTACAATGCTACAGAGAGGTTCAAACAGCTCTACTTCTCATCTTACCCAGTGAGAATAAGCTATAGTCTCTTTCACCCTCACTGTAATTACTAACATGCAATGTAAAGACTTTATTTCATGGTGCTATCTTCTATAATAGCAGACTAATAAGGATATAAGCTTCTCATTTTAATGCCTATAGTTTGAACTGTCAATTTACCAACTTTTAGTTTAGATAGGTTCAATGATTCCAGAGATGGTAAATAGATAAATAATTTTAAAAATAAGTTCCCTGCATGGTTGAAAACTATAGAAGTATGTGGTCCTAACTATATGCTACAACAGTACATATAATGTTTAGTGAAATTCACAGCATGTTTTCACAGTTGTTATGGGGTGAGGAAGGGAGGGGGAGACCCACACGCAAACATACATGCATGCATGTGCACAATTACACACATACACACACTTCCTCACTTCCTCTTCTCCTACCTTCCTTGCTGTCGTTTCCACCCCTTTTCTCCCCCATATCCCCTTCTCAATCCACACTGCCCCTCACCCCCCTCCCCCTCCCTTCTGCTTTCCGATATAAACCTTCCTTGGAAAAGTAGGCAAATAATTACAAGTCAAGTGCATAATAAATTCCACCATAACTGCACAGAGCATTTTTTTCCTACCTTGAATGGAAAAGACTGTTAATGAGCAACACTCTTAACAGCATAAATGTTCTACACTTATTAATTTTTAACATCCCATTAAATAGTTTCGCACATAAATGCTTCTCAGCATTACTTTATCAGGGGACACTTACGGACACTCAAGGATGTTAAGACATCACTAAAATTGCAAATAATTTTATATTGAGAAAAAAAAAGGGGGGGGGGGTGTGGGACACACAGAGAGTATCACACACATATTATGGTAATTATGCAACAAGTCAAGGACGTGCTCTAAGTCTACACAATATGAGGTAAAATTTTGTGGCACAAGGATTGGTGAACTATGTTGGACTTATATTTGACCTGTAAGCAAAAACGTTAACTCTTAGAAGTCTCTTACAAAAGAAAACGCCATCCATTAAGCATCCGGCTAAATGAACTCACTGAATTAACTACACAGATCTGTGAAACTTCATCTGCATACTACAACACAAAACAGCATGTATGTCAAATGAAACCAAGAATCAAGATNCACAGATCTGTGAAACTTCATCTGCATACTACAACACAAAACAGCATGTATGTCAAATGAAACCAAGAATCAAGATTAAGTTATGCCATTGGTTTACCACTTCAATGTTCAACATTAAGCTTTGGATAAAAAGGTGTAAGGAAATTACTTTTCATGCACTATTCAGAGGTAACACTTCATAAACATATAATCTGTCCACGATGATAAATTACCAACTTCAAATGAAGAAAAGGAATGTTGTCAATGATGAGTTACATGTGTGAAAAGTTCAGTCCGAATGTTAAGAACTCCACCTGAATGGAGCATGATGGGCTTTGCAGAGCTAAGTAGAAAACATGTGATTTAAAAACTGTTGGATATTTTGCGATGGTGAGTAAACACCAAAAGCATTTAACAAANTTAAGTAGAAAACATGTGATTTAAAAACTGTTGGATATTTTGCGATGGTGAGTAAACACCAAAAGCATTTAACAAACGTTTTGTGCCCAAATTTTCAAGTTTTGCTCTCATTTCTACTACAAGGATTAATTTTTTGGGTGTGAAAATGGCTTAGACGGGTGTTTTCTGAATCAGTTTTAGCTGTTAAATGTTCTACACAGAAACTTCAGAATTGTCTTTAGAGAAACGCCATACTTTCATTATATTTATTAGTGTACCATAAAAATACAGCACGCCAGTTGAACTCCTTGTGTACAGAGGTCTTGGAGCAAGTGGCTAGGGAGCGAGTCTGACTTACAACTCGCACATTTCGAATGCACAATAGCAGCAGGCAGGTGGAACCCTTGAAACAGTAAACTCCTATTTATTCACGGTTCGGTAAACTGGTTTTGTGTTTAACTGTACAACCCTTTTCATAAAACATACTGTTATAATTTTGGAAATAGGTAAGGGTGTATCGCGATGTTTCATCAACATGGCAACTGAAGACCATGTGCTGCCATCTCTGTAAATTCCACGTGAAGCATAATCGAGACTAACTGATTACCTTGAAGTATTTTCTCGTAAATAACATATTGCAAGAGGGACGGGCACTGATGCCCCTTCAGTAAATTTCAGAACCTATTGTGCCGCATGCTACAGCATGGCACGTTTGTGCTTGCGAATGTACAAGAATATTTGCATAAAACATTAATTTTATGTGAAGCACAGCTGTTGTATGTAATGGAAGCTTAATACATATGTATGTGTTAAAAGTCACATGTTTGTTAAACCATGTGTCTTAATAATGGCAGATCACATTTTCATGCATTCGGTGGTCTCAATTAACACAATTCAGCAGGNGTTAAACCATGTGTCTTAATAATGGCAGATCACATTTTCATGCATTCGGTGGTCTCAATTAACACAATTCAGCAGGACTATACTGCAGTTTGAATGTTTAGTCTGTATTTAATATTTATGTCTTGCAGAGTTTGGACTGAATTTTCAAGATTTGTATACACATTAATAAAATATAAACAAAAAAATGCATGAATAACAAAACAAAGTGGCTTTCTTCAAACCTGTGTGAAATAAACAAAAGATTTCTTACAACTATTTTTGATTTTAATTACTCATAATTCTCAATATCAAGGTGGCTAGCAGTATCCTTATTGCAAATTCCTTGACATTTCCCTAACTTTTCCAGATATCCTGTTAGATTTCCCTGACCAAATTATGCTGCAAATATTAAAAATATTTTTATGTTTTTCTTGAAATAAATTACAATTTTTTTATGGGTAACAATAACAAACATGATTCATATGCAAAAAAAAAATAATTCATAGGTACAAAGAATGCAAAAGAAAAGTGACAAAGATCAAATACTAGCATTCTCATAACCAGAAAAAAGTCACAATACAAAAACAAGACATAATACAATGTATGAATTTGATGAGAACCGCTGAAAGGGTTTAAAGTATTTTTCAAATTTTGAAATATTAATTACTTGCAAACTCTTACCTTACATCAAAAAATATATATTTCACAATGCCAATGCTTGCTGCATAATAAAAGGATGTAATAATAGTTACAATTAAACATACGACAAGAAAATTGTCCCCAGGCTCATAACTCTTCCAACGAAGGTGGAATGAACTAAAGCAACATTGTAATTCATAGCAGAAGTGCTGGAATTCAATATTTTGTAACGTTGGCCGCGCCAGTTACAGCCGGCTATAAGTTGCCGACTTGCACTCGACTAGCTCAAGACGGAGGAACACGAGACTCTGTACAATGGACGCCAATAAATTATGAAATAAAGTAAAGTTCCGGTGTATTTTGTTCCATACTTTTATTTACTATTTACGTGACACAGTTCACATACGACGTTCATATATGCAGAGTACGAGCCATTCACAGGTAAATAGACTATTGCAGAACAGAGCCACAGTCATTTACGACTTATTCATGTTATAAAACTTGCCCGATGAAATAACCAATGCAGCGACCTCTCACACCGGCGGAGAAATTATCTAGTAAGGTTTAGAGTGCCGGTGTGGGGGTTAGCGCTAAGCCTGACGCGGCCTAAACGACTGATTTCGCCGACTGCTTGATATCAACTGAACTGAAGAGTGACTGCCATCCAATTGACTTCACCGCCGCCGACTTCAAGGGCGACAGGCTTCCAACTGACCTCGCCGCCGACTGACCTCCAACTGACTTCGCCGCCAACTGACCTGAAATGTGACTCCTCGATATGGTCCATACGGTATAAGAAGGCCACTTTCTGACAGTCAGTGAGTGGCAACTTGATGTATACGAAACAAACAAAGCGCCATTTACAAAATCCTGTATCAGCTGATGCACGAACGAACAAAAGTTAAAATTACGTTGGCTATTCTGAGTGCACTGCCGATGCACATCAGAANTGACAGTCAGTGAGTGGCAATTGACGTATACAAAACAAACAAAGTGCCGTTTACAAAATCCTGTATCAGATAATGCACCAACGAACAAAACTTAAAATTACGTTGGCTATTCTGAGTGCACCGCCAATGCACATCAGAAAAGCAGAAAATAAGCGAATAAGAAAGAGTTCTTAAATTTGTTCATACATTTTATTTTACAAGGTCACAAAACAATGGTTCTTAGTGTTAAAAACTAAACTTCGTGATAATGTAGTTATATATAGGTGTTCAAAATGAAATGTACAATAGAACGATACTACGTGGAAAAGTTTTCTGAAGTTGTGCTAACTTCAGAAAGATTTTTCACGTCATATCATCCCTCTCCAACCTTGCTTTCAACACGTCCTTGATATTAATTCCAAAAGCATACAGAAATATTGTATAATATTGTTGAATTATTTTTTCTAATAATTTAACAAAACAACACGAATTTGAAATATATTTCCAGCCCATAATACAAAGACAATCAACTTTAAAAAATACGCTATCTGTTATCCAAAAACAGCAGCTCAAACTTCGCCGTGACGTGCTGTGCGCACCATCTGTGGGTTATTATGCGAGTTATTACCAGCCAGAAATTAACCGCTTTCCTGCGCGCTATATAACGAATTTACAAACAGATGCCAATAGTTATATTNGTTAAACCATGTGTCTTAATAATGGCAGATCACATTTTCATGCATTCGGTGGTCTCAATTAACACAATTCAGCAGGTTTTACTGCAGTTTGAATGTTTAGTCTGTATTTAATATTTATGTCTTGCAGAGTTTGGACTGAATTTTCAAGATTTGTATACACATTAATAAAATATAAACAAAAAAATGCATGAATAACAAAACAAAGTGGCTTTCTTCAAACCTGTGTGAAATAAACAAAAGATTTCTTACAACTATTTTAATTACTCATAATTCTCAATATCAAGGTGGCTAGCAGTATCCTTATTGCAAATTCCTTGACATTTCCCTAACTTTTCCAGATATCCTGTTAGATTTCCCTGACCAAATTATGCTGCAAATATTAAAAATATTTTTATGTTTTTCTTAAAATAAATTACAATTTTTTTATGGGTAACAATAACAAACATGATTCATATGCAAAAAAAAAATAATTCATAGGTACAAAGAATGCAAAAGAAAAGTGACAAAGATCAAATACTAGCATTCTCAAAACCAGAAAAAAGTCACAATACAAAAACAAGACATAATACAATGTATGAATTTAATGAGAACCGCTGAAAGGGTTTAAAGTATTTTTCAAATTTTGAAATATTAATTACCTGCAAACTCTTACCCTTACACCAAAAAATATATATTTCACAATGCCAATGCTTGTTGCATAATAAAAGGATGTAATAATAGTTGCAATTAAACATACGACAAGAAAATTGTCCCCAGGCTCATAACTCTTCCAACGAAGGTGGAATGAACTAAAGCAACATTGTAATTCATAGCAGAAGTGCTGGAATTCAATATTTTGTAACGTTGGCCGCGCCAGTTACAGCCGGCTATAAGTTGCCGACTTGCACTCGACTAGCTCAAGACGGAGGAACACGAGACTCTGTACAATGGACGCCAATAAATTATGAAATAAAGTAAAGTACCGGTGTATTTTGTTCTATACTTTTATTTACTATTTACGTGACACAGTTCACATACGACGTTCATATATGCAGAGTACGAACCATTCGCAGGTAAATAGACTATTGCAGAACAGAGCCACAGTCATTTATGACTTATTCATGTTATAAAACTTGCCCGATGAAATAATCAATGCAGCGACCTCTCACACCGGCGGAGAAATTATCTAGTAAGGTTTAGAGTGCTGGTGTGGGGGTTAGCGCTAAGCCTGACGCAACCTAGACGACAGACTTCGCCGACTGCTCGATATCAACTGAACTGAAGAGTGACTGCCTTCCAATTGACCTCGCCACCGACTTCAAGGTGACCTCGCCACCGACTTCAAGGGCGACAGGCTTCCAACTGACCTCGCCGCCGACTGACCTCCAACTGACTTCGCCACCGACTGACCTGAAATGCGACTCCTCGATATGGTCCATACGGTATAAGAAGGCCACTTTCTGACTATCAGTGAGTGGCAACTTGATGTATACGAAACAAACAAAGTGCCATTTACAAAATCCTGTATCAGCTGATGCACGAACAAACAAAAGTTAAAATTACGTTGGCTATTCTGAGTGCACTGCCGATCCACATCAGAAAAGCAGAAAATACGTGGATAAGAAAGAGTTCGTAGATTTATTAATACATTTTATTTTATAAGGTCACAAAACAATGGTTGTTAGTGTTAAAAACTAAACTTCGTGATAATGGAGTTATGTATAGGTGTTCAAAATGAAATGTACAATAGAACGATACGACATGGAAAAGTTTTCTGAAGTTGTGCTTACTTCAGAAAGATTTTTCACGTCATATCATCCCTCTCCAACCTTGCTTTCAACACGTCCTTGATATTAATTCCAAAAGCATACAGAAATATTGCATAATATTGTTGAATTATTTTTTCTAATAATTTAACAAAACGACACGAATTTGAAATATATTTCCAGCCCATAATACAAAAACCATCAACTTTAAAAAATATGCTATCTGTTATCCAAAAACAGCGGCTCAAACTTCGCCGTGACGTGCTGTGCACGCCATCTGTGGGTTATTATGCGCGTTATTACCAGCCAGAAATTAACCGCTTTCCTGCACCCTATATAAAGAATTTACAAACAGATGCCAATAGTTTTATTTTTCCACGAGCTCTGCATCATTTTTAAAGTAACATATATTTCATGTACAACAATTTGGATTACAAGTAATTTATATTCGGCCGGTAATCGTTCGTCTACGTAAATTATACGCCATATTGTTCTCTCGAAACCCATCTCCTTGTTTTCGTAGAAAGTTAGACATGCGTGAATAGTTTTTAAGCAATTCTAACGTTATTCCACGTCACATATTTCCAACTCGAATACATTAGCTATAACGTCCAAAGTGTGATAAAAGATACAACAGACCGTCTCGCAAATGTTAACCCAAATTCACTATCTCGGACAAATTAAAAAAGAGTTAGCAAATATTTAATTATTTGCAACATTTTATATTTACACTTTTATAACATACTTATTTTTTTAGACAGATGTCAGTCTTAAAATATCTTAAAATTTGATTAGCATATAGTGCAATGGCAAGTGGATTAGCTGACAGCGTGTTGATAAAAAATACAGCCCCGACTTGACGGATTAGTTGATGGCGGAAGGATACGTAGTCAGATGTAGTCAGATGTAAACAGTGGCGCTACTTTCGCAGACCTGTCAGAAAGTGGCCTTATACAGTATGGACTATAACAACCGTGATAAACAAACTATCATGGTAAAACGAACCACCGCAGCTTTAATTTTTAAACCCGATAAAAATATTACGAAGCTAAGGAAAAACGAACGAAAATGAAACACGTGTCCCAAAAATTAATATTACTGCGTCATTACATTTTATTTCCTTATTAAATACATTTTAAACTATTTTATCTAAATTCCCTGACCTCATACAAATTTCCCTGAGTTTCCCAAAATGTAAAATTCCCTGACTTTTCCAGGTTTTCCCCATTTCCCCTGATGCTAGCCACCCTGTTATTCCTTACACAGGTTTCCAGATATTTTATCCATTGTTAAACAGAACTACATGTATACAATAAGTTTAGTTTTGTTGTAATGTAGTGTGTTTCTTGAAGAAAAGCAATGTGGAAAATATGTCCCAGGGCTACTACGACACGATGGATGCAGGCTACATAGATGAGTTCGGCTATGTCTACGTGACTGCAAGGGACGACGACATCATAAACGTGTCTGGTATCCGACTGTCAACCGCACTACTGGAAGACGTAGTCCTCAGTCACCCCGATATTTGTGACGCAACAGTTGTTGGAGTTCCTGAACCAACCAAAGGAAAAGTACCCTTGTGTCTCTACGTTCTCAAAAAAGGTACATGTATATCTTACTTTAGGTAAATGAGCCAAATTTAAGAAACAATGGAAACTAATTTTTCTTTTCTCAATACCAGTAATTTTGCTAGTCAAGAGAGATTGCTTATGTCTATAAAATGCATTTGTCAAAAACAGATAAAAGTACTACAGTAATCTCTAGATTCTAAGACCTTTCACGGTTCCCAGGAAAAGGATTGTTACTTTTAATGGGTTGTGATTGGAAAAACCTTTTCAATTAAATTCTTTTCATTGTTCCACAAAAAAAGGGTTGTTATTTCACGAGAGCTGCTATTCAGGAGCACAGCGCTAGATCTCAACTATTATCTCTCCGGTAGTAAATAATTTATACTTTTATTTTTTTAACATTTTTGCGCAGTAAAAGAGATATACATTTAAAATTATTATAAATTTGAAGAAACTATACTATTACACATAATGTATGTGTTTTTTTTTTTTTAACAAAACACAATTATCAGATACGTGTTATCATCAACTTGCCTTCTTTCCCACTGTTTCTCGACATAGGTCTATTCATGTGTATCTATCTTGGTCATCTTAATGTTTCTGCACGAGTGTTTTTGTTACCAAGCATTTGATTTTGTTGCTACTATAATAATCTATAAGTCGAATACAGAAAAAACTGAGTCCACAACCACCAAAAATTTTCTATTGCACCATCAAACTCGTGTAAAAAATGTCAGTTTTTATTAATCTTTGAAAAAAAAAAAAATTTTCATATTGATTAAACCTAATTTTCAGTCCTTTCATCAAAGATTACACATATTCTGTTCATTTGACAACAAAGCATTAACAAAAAATATAAATATGTATCTTCAAATATGATTGACATGCATCTACTGTGTTGCATTCAAGGTCAAAACTCTAAATAAGTGTAAAAAAAAAAAAAAAGTAGCATTGCAGTTTTTCAGGTATTATATTTATATGTATATGTATTATTATATTTACTTTTGGTTTCAGAATATTTGGTTATGTTGAGAATTACAATTAATTTAATATAATATCCAAATTAAGCTTTACTATCTGATTTAAACAAAAAGCAGTGTAATTTTTGGTTATCTTACTAGTTTGTTGACATAAAGATCATATGTAGGTTATATTAAATTTGTTATTAAAGGATATAACGTATTGTTCATTTATCCCCTAGAGGGTAGTAAGCATTGCATGTTGTAAATCACGTGAATGAAAGAGAAGTATCCTGGATGGCTCTCGTCTCGCCATTGCTTGTTGGAGGAGAAATGTGGCGTGGTCAGACGACAGCCAATCGGAGAGCGGGTAACAGCAGCAATTACGACAAAGTTTTAAGTCAAACGTTTTTCTTTAACAGAACTAATAACACCACCATAATGGACGGGTGCGTGGTGACGAGATACAATTTTTGTTAATCGTAATAAGTAAAAGATTTAAATTAAATAATTGTGGTAATCTGTTTTGAAGTTAATTATGGATAATTCAAAACTGTTTATATTGATCTGATTTACTTATGAGAAGATGAAGTAATATTTGGTATAATTTGTTTGAGAAGACGTACAAGAAAATAAAAAATGGTGAACAGCATTAGAGATTTATAATTCCAATGAAAGGTTACAACTGCATATTGTTTTCAACTGAAATATTACAAATTTAATAAAAAAATCTTTCCACAAACCACATATACCATTAACCATTTGTCAACAACTAAATCAAACTAAGTTTTTTACTGTTTACTGTTGAAGGCATACGAGATTAGTATATAATATGCACATTTAATACTAATGGATGATAAAAATAAAACTCACTTTCAATACATGCATTGTTTTCAGTGCATTTAGACCTACTTATATTATTTACCACTTTAAAGTAATTTAAAGTAATTTTCTTCACCCAGTTGTAGAACACTCACATCACTTCATCACACAAAAATAAGACATCTTTACTGTAGTCATCATGAAGTGGGGGGGAACACCAGCTACGGTACTATGCAACTATTTGAAAGTATGCGGTGACACACTCAAATTACACACCATGTCCACGCACGCGCAAAGAAAGAGATAGAGAGAGATATCCAAAAAGTGACTAACAATAAGAGTTCAGCATTGGTAAGAATAATTTACATTTGCAGCAATGTCAGCAGTAGTCATAGATAACAGCCCTGACATTTTCAGAAATATATTTAAGGAAGGGGTAGAAAAACAGACCCCATTCCCTCCCACAGTTTTTGAGGCTTTGTAGGAAGTCAAATATATTATGAATACAAATTTAATTATAGTGTTGATACCTGCCAATTCTGAAGTTTGGAAGTAGGTATTGAATCTGCTCTGCGGCGTGAGGCGCCAGCACTTGATGCTAGCTCTCAGTGATAGGGCGTAGGAATACGTCGACACTGTTGTCTCTAGGTCCAATTTACTAATAAATTACACTTTATTTGAGAGTTCACATAATCGAGTTTTATTGTTGCTTGAACAGGTTAACTGGTACATGAACTCACGAGACAAACTCCCCTCCCCTTTTTCTATGTAGGCTACGTATGGTTTGACGCCGC
>NQII01002103.1:185622-196151 GCA_002778355.1 Clitarchus hookeri | reverse complement strand
CGTTGTCGTCTGCTCGCGGATTCGCTCCGTCCTCCTCGGTTTCCGTCGGCCGACTGCCTTGGGTTTTCTCGGATGCTTCCCGCCGTACGTCCCGTTTGATGGCCTCCGACTGAGGTCCACGTCTTGATGCATTCTCGATCCTCGACTGACTCCCACTGGCTGACTCGTTGACGTTTCTCACTGACTGCTCGCGTCTGACTGCCGTCGTCCGGCTCCGAACCGGACGTCTCGCTCTAGGTCCTCCAACTGACTGACCTGACTGCTCGATCCTCGACTGACTGATCCATTCCTCCCTCCTTCTCGTGGTTTTGTAGGCTCCATCGCCATATTCAACTTGCACCATCTCTGCACGTGTCCGGGGTGCTTGTCGCGTCCCCCCTGAGTCGTAAAACACGTGGCCGCTGCTCCTGTGGTCCGCAGCCGGCCTGGCGTCGCCCCTTGATTCTGGCCTGGAAGTTTATTGTTCCGTTCTGCACGTGCGGGAACTCTTGGGTGCCCTCTTGGTTCGGCGCACGTGTGGTTCTCCTGCCTCCGGATATCATGCCGCTATATCCCAGCACGCCCGCTAAAAGCTCTCATGGTTTATTGCGGTACAAGCCCGGGACAGACGCAGCTGGTGGTGGGATCTCGGTGTCCCTTGGGCAGCTGCAAAATGCAGCTGTGTCCGCGCCCTGGTGCCTTCCGTTGTCTCCGGATGTCGTCTGCACGTGCAGGAACAGTTGCACATGCAGAAACCTTTGGTAGCACGCCTTTGTAGCTGCGAGGCGCGGTCGCGCCCTCCTGGCTTCACTCTTCCGGCACGTCCGCTAACCCTTAATCTCTATTGTTGGTCGTCAGCCTGCGAGCTTCACCAGAGCGTGTGTTCTGACGAATAAAATATAGGGACGCAGAATGCGTCAGTGTAAATATAAAGGTGTTGCAATCTATTTTCCATCACTTACTCTTACTTTGCCACAACCTTCACAGGGTTCAGGAAGAAATGTTTACATACTGTATGTTTATTTACAGCACTGTTTGTTAATACTCCTCCCTCCCCTTTTTCCAATCTTGAATCTTGTATGAAATTTTTTTGTATAAAACTGACGAGTAACTACTGTCCAGGTACTGAAAAAACTGAGAACGAGATCAACAGGGAACTGACAGACATGGTGCGGAAACAAATTGGCCCAATTGCAACGATTAACCGTTCAGCTGCTGTCCGTGGTCTGCCTCGAACACGCTCTGGGAAGGTGGCCAAAAAATCTATCGCTGACCTAGCGACGAATAAGTTTGTCAAGGTAAGGATAAAATACATTAACTTTACAAAAAAAATTATTTTATTAAAACATTTTACGTCACTGAAAAAACTGAACACCAAATTGTATCTGTACAATTTACATAACTAGAAATGCAAGTTGATGGACCTTCTGACAAGAAGCACCGGCACCTGAAAAAAATGATAAAACTCAATTACCTATATTTACAAACAAAGACAAGAGGGTAACAACCCTTATTACAATAATAACACACAGACTTGTAAATAGCTTGTTAAGCATTTAGTACCCTTTCATATAAAAAACATTTATCTTATAAATGTCGTCACCAACTTTTTCTTGTAGTGATCCAAATTTAGCTCACTGTAGTAACCAACCTTCTAATTCAACCCCATGTCCTGGCAGGTTGGGAATTCTTTAGGTATAGATTCCCATATAGGAAACACAACACAGCTAAGGTATTTATTGGAGCTTACTTGAACAAATTCCTTCTAACCTCCTTCCAACTATGATTCCAATCCTACTTCATCTCACCTCATCCACTTCTTCAGGCGAACCAGGATGTCAGCGTAACCACCTCACTTAGCACCTGCCTCCTCTCAACGTTAACTTTGGTGCATGAAGGTGCTATGCACCAGTGATAATTTCCTATTTAAATTTTCGTATACTGTACTCACGCTCTCCACTTCATGGCCTATTTTAGGCAGCAGACAAGAAGTGCCGCTGAATGCTTTAGGCATAGAGGTCAAAGAGAAAGTCACCCAAGTGTGCCTCCAATGGGCCAATCATGCTGTTGCTGACCTCAGTTGCCAACTTGATTACTACATGCAGACACATCATTAACTTCATCAGCGCCTCATCTTCGCAAATTACATTTACAAAACAAAACCACTATTATAATGCCCAGGCACTGCCACCAATCAATGTAAACAAAATAACAGACTGCCAGCAGCAAAATGCTTACAGCAAAATATGAACTGACATCGCCCCCATGTACCCTGCTGCCAACCAGCAATAGACAGGTACAAAGGGATTAACATATTGTTAGTATGGTAATTACAGATGGAACAAATTGCTCAGGCAGGTAGGAATGGATGGCCAGACCACCAGAAGTTACACAGGCTCTTTCTGTTATGCTAGGGTGACCAGATTTATAAACTTACAAAACAGGATATTTTACAAAATTTGCTTACAAAACAGGACACTTGAATAACGAAGAGCGCAAGCATTCCTTCTAAGTCTTACAATATTAGGTAACTAATAGCTATGAGACTTCATTCTATAATCAAATAACACTATATAATAGCGACTATTATTCATTCAAAGCATGTCTTATTATTTAAGTGGAACTGCACTGTGTCAAAGTCATTTCATGAATGAAATTTTAACCTTACAAGTACCAACAATTATATTTATTTTGCACATACAAGCATGTGGGCCATTGATAATTGAAGAAAGAGAAAGCAGAAACAGTGTATTGAGTGCTATCTGGTGGTAACCAAGATAATTACTGTGAAAACATTTAAAAATAAAAGAACTGAGCTTGACTTTCCAAATCTGTATGCGTTCTCTCATCTTGAGAAACGTACTTATGATTAAAAACGGCTAAAAATAATAATCTGTCCTATTATAAAGGTGGAATACTTGAAAAAATGTAATAAATAAAACAGCCATTCACTGTAAGTTTGAAAAAAAAACAAGACATTTGGCATCCCGTTAAAGATTTGTTGGGACATCGGGACAGATCATGAAAAAAAAGGACAGTCCTGTTAAAAAAGGGACGTCTGGTCACCCTATGTTATGCCAACTTGGATGATATGATCATCTACTCACACACCAGAGACGAACCCCAGACACAAAAGTACTCACGAGATTTGAGACGCATGAGCTGACCTGCCGCCTGGAGAAGTACCACTTTGGCAAAACAAGCATTGAATGTCTCTGCCATTGAGCCATGCCACAGGAAAATTTTCCACTACCAGAAAATCTCCAGGAAATTACGGAAGCCTCCGCTCCTACTAACAGAAGACAGTCTAAGTGGTTTCTAGGCCTACGTAATTGGCTAAGGAACTTCGTCCAGGATGTAGCCACCTTAATGGCACCGCTCCAAGAGCCCCTGCTGAAGGTCGCCTGGAGAAAATGGTCAGAGAAACAGCAGATGGCGTTCGAAACCCTAAAGAAGGGATATGAGAACCTTCCTATGCTGCACAAGCCCCTACCTCAACTACCACTGGCTCTTCAAACATATACTTGTAGTAACAGAATGGGAGCCGTAATAACAAAAGCCCCCCACCGGCCAGACACATGCTATTGCCTATGCCAGCACTCAGTTCTCAGAGATTGAGAGGAAATACCACATCAACAAACAAGAATGTTTGGCCATAATCTGGGCTGTAAGAAAGTACCACTACCATCTGGAAGACCGGCCTTTCTTACTATGGACCAATAACCAAGCCCTGACATCCTTGCAGAAGTTATAATTTTAAACATTAATCCTCAATTAAATTGTTATAATTAGTCCTACTAAAGAACGATTTGGAACATTACAATACATATACGTGATTGAGGTGAATATACACATTAATGTTTTCCAGTACGGTTGTGCAAGTATTCGGTATACTGTAAAAAAAAAAACTACAACTTTCTGTTTTGTTTCGGTAAGAACTCTGGTTGTCGAAACATGTAACAAAACTAAAATTCTCGATTTTATTGAATATTTGGGTGTTTAATGAACGTTCATACAGTGCACCAGTCAAGAAAATTTTTGCCTGTAAATCATCTTGTTTGTTTCCATGACTTTACAAGTAAAATAACAACATAGAATGGAAATTTAAATGTAGGCAAGAACACCTGTGGTACATATTCCATATCCTAAAATTTTTTGGTTTGGTTTTGCACTGAATTTGTTATAGTGAATATTGTGCTAAAATGTTATGAAATTCGTTAAACTTTTGTTAAGACTAAATACTTATCAATTTATATTAAATTTTCGTTTCAGTTTCACTAAAGTTCGTAACATATCTTTAGTTTTAGTTTCGTGAGAGGAAAAGCTACATTCACACAACTCTATTTTCCAGTGCATGTGTCTGTGTAAAAAGAATGCTGTAATGGAGAACAAGTATGAAGACTAAATTTACAACCATGTACTTTTTTCTATAACATCTTTTTCCCTCGAACTAGCACATGTCGAAGCGATTTAACATTTGCACTGTTTCTTCTGTCGACAGATCGCCGGGACAATAGAAGATCCATCTCTCTACAAGGATGTCAAGAAGGCCCTCCAAATACTAGGCTATGCAAGAATGGCACCAGATCCTCAATGAGTATATTTCTGCTGCTAATGTGTCTTCGATAACATCTGTCCACTCAGTTAATTAAATTTTTAAAAAAGTGTTCAATAACAGTCAACTTGTATCACCACCGCTGAAGACAAGTTCCCAAGCCAAATCAAGTGTATAAAAGAATAACAAATAGTTGTGTGCTCGTTTCCTATAGGAAAAGAGATGGAATTTCAGACACAATGATTTTATTACAATAAAAGTTCAGCCTTTTTGTTGATAATTGTTTAACATATCAGTAACGTACAGTGTTCCTGTTATAGTAGAGTATGTAGTCATGTTTGGCATTTTGTGGTTATTTGGTACATATATTAAAATATGATCAAAACTGAATTATATGGGTGAAAAACAAAATGTCAAATTTACGGAAATCAATTTAATTTTACACTTTGATTAGCAGTCAGTCACTCTTCACATAAAACAGCTCAAAACTTTCAAAACTTTGAAAATCTGATAAGTGATTAACATCACAAGTGCCGACTTCTTTTAACATACAAACTATACCCCTGCATTCATATTACTTCATAACATAAGTATTATTGTGAGTTTTCATTACAAAACAAAGAAAGACACTTCTTACAATACTTATTTGTGTTGTACATTATAAAAACTTTACAATTTAAAAAATACGTACTTTTAATGTAACATTCACTGTTACGTCATTATTTTCCCAAATTTGCATAACAAATTTCATATCTATGTTTATAATTTGGTATAACTATTTACTCAAAACAATCTTTTTTTTTTTTCATCTTAGTAAAATGTGGTTACATCTTTTCTAAAAGGATGTACTGATATAACATTTTAATATCATGTAAGGTACTGCATTGAAAGTAAGTACAAAAGTCATAAAAGTTTAATAGTTGGCCACATAAAAAAAATTCTGCATTCTAGTTAATTAGTAACTACAAAAAAGAAAATTTTTGTAAACCAGAGGAAGTGGAAACATACTAAGATAGATGCTGGTAATTATTATAACAATGGGCAAAAACACCAGAAAATTGAAATCTTAAAAATCTAGTGCAATTGCCTTAACCAAGTAACACACACTATGCAAGGATGTGCCCCTTAATATTTCCCTCCTTCCTTCTACTTCTTGTACATGGCTCAGTGGCATTGAGCAACACACTAGAATCTGACTNATAAAAGTTTAATAGTTGGCCACATAAAAAAAATTCTGCATTCTAGTTAATTAGTAACTACAAAAAAGAAAATTTTTGTAAACAGAGGAAGTGGAAACATACTAAGATAGATACTGGTAATTATTATAACAATGGGCAAAAACACCAGAAAATGGAAATCTTAAAAATCTAGTGCAATTGCCTTAACCAAGTAACACACACTATGCAAGGATGTGCCCCTTAATATTTCCCTCCTTCCTTCTACTTCTTGTACATGGCTCAGTGGCATTGAGCAACACACTAGAATCTGACTGTTGCGACCTGAGTTATTGCGAGCCCCTCTCTTTTATAACTCATTTTTGAGGAACCGTAAAAAATGAGTTAAAAGTCGAAAATTTGAGGGAAATTTGCTGATAAATACAGTATATACACTCGTGTATAGCAGAAGGTTTTTTTTCCAAAGTAAAATTAATTCTAGGGTGCATGTTACATATGGTAAAAAAAAAAAATTCAAAGGAAGGCAGTGCAGCAGTTCTAAACCACCCAGGATGATAAGTGTACCACAACAGCTCCAGCCATGTCACTTGTTTCTCCTCCCAGCAACAAAGCAGTGCCTTCACACATGGTTCGCTCTCCTCTCCCTGGGCCAGCAGTTGCCCATCCACATTCCTCCAAGCTTTCTTCATTTTTATGTACAGAACCGTGACCAGATGGGGAGAAGAGACAAGGAGGAAAGGGGCCGTCACCTCGGTTTTTGGGAGGAGGGGAGTGTCGCATTCCAACATGGCAGCTGTGTAAAAAAGAGCAATTAAAAAAAAAGCTGCCCAACCCAGCCACTTGTGTTACCATGTATGGTAGGCCACAATGTTTTGGCTTTCAGCACACAAGTTACTTTCTAAACAGATCACAATCACCACATGCAAATTTGAAGAGAAAATTTTTTCTTACATACTTACTCACAAAGACACCAAAAATTGTTAGTGCAATTTCATTATGAAAAATATCGTTTCCCTGAAAGTTGTTACAAAAAATTATGTACAGCAATAAAGAAAGCTCGTTGGTACAATTTCATTATGAAAAATTTATTTTACCTAAAAGTTGTTGCAAAAATCATGTACAGTAATAAAATAATAAAGAAAGCTAGTTATGTACGGAGGTGAATGAAAAACCTCTATCCTTCACCTATAGTTTGTTCAAAGTTAACTGGGCAATATTGAAAGCTCATCTTAGAACGTACATACTTTTCTGTCCATTTAATATCCTGCCAAGGGTCTGGTGACAAGTGTCTATTCACTGGTCGGTGGAGTTGAGTAGACACATTTTGTTCAGTACTTAACAGCCAGGTCTTCAGCACATGCGAAAGTAGAAATAATGTGAAGATGGACCAGTGGCAGAATACAAAGGCAGGTAAAACAAGAGAGCTCTGAGAGAAACTGCCCACCAATGGCAACACCTACACATTACCCACATGCCAGAACCTGGACAAACCCACCGGAAATCAAACTTGGTTCACCTTGATGGGAGGCAAGTAGTCCGACTTCTACACGACTGCACCACCACGACCCCTCACTGGTCAGGGGACAATGTGAAACTTATAAATATATACAATTAAAGTCCTGATACAACTGACTTTACAATAACATATATTTTACAATAATGGAGGTTTTTTCAGCTCTCTCCATTCAAAAATATTACAGTTTAACATTTCATACAATAGAAATTGACTGATACTACCACTCACGATTTCTGGAAATACAGTTGTTGGTTTGCGGTGGTTACAACACATACTATTTTGGATGGATTTTGACTTACCCCAACCCCAGGACGTCAAAATTTCCTATTTTTTGCATGAACTCCATGTTTGATTCCCCGGCATGAAAGTGACAGGTTTTTTAATTACATATAAATATATATGAATATGCACACGTCTTTCAAGTAAAATTATATCCTAAAAGTGTATACATAACCTCACGTTGCCAAAAATGTGACACGTGACCGTCTAGGGGATAGACGTCATGATCAGATAAGGGTTCCTTAATGCCGGACAGAAACAGTGGCTCACAAACTCACGGAGGAAGAATTTGCACTATGTTACATCGGATCGTAACTATCCCTTGGTAAACAGCAGGGCGGGTAGGCCGCCTACAGGGTACAAAGTCGGATGCGAATGTAACTGGAATACATCGGGTTACAATAGGCACTGGTGTCGCTTTACCTTGTTTGGATCTCACCCAGGGTATATCCTGGATGGTAAACTGGCCGGTTGCGGTGTCCTGGCTGCGGGCTGCGATCTGGACGGTCGACTGGGTAGGGCAGCTCAGGCTCCCTGGTCTGAGCTGCTCTGGAGTTCTCGGTGGTGGTGAGGCCTCAAAGAAGGGGCAGGAAATGCCCAAACGAAGACAAATCATCCGGGGATGAGGTTCTCTGGTGATCTTCTGTGGCGGCTGGATAAAAAGTCTAGGGAGGACTGGGAGGTGAGACTTCACCAATCGTCCGGCTTTTCAGAGCAACTGACTAAGTATAGAGGCGGTAGCTGCCTTCTTAACCTTGCACCGCTTCTGTGGATGAAGGGCATAAGGGGAAGGTACGATGGTCTACCACACGAAGTAGAAGCAGACGCCAAGTTCCCTGGCTAATGTGTAACCAGAAGAAGTTATGCCAACCAGAATCAGTCCTATCACTCCAACCGGTGAAGTTCAATGCCATGGATGGAGTGGGTTTTCTGATCTGGATGACTAGCCGCTTTGTCGCATGTATTCCTAGTGGTTGTGGCTCTACCATCCAATGTTCCAAGTACCGGAGTACTTGGTTCAAGGTATGGGTGGCTTTCGAACGTGTTGTGTTTGGCGAAATACATGCACCCAGTTTAGGGTAGCCTGCAGTCCTACATTAATTTCGGCAATATCAGTATCAAGATGCTGTCTCCTGCTTCTCCTTTATGGGTTGACGTCTATGAGGTATAAAGTAACAATCGCCTTAGAATGAGTACATAGGGTTAAGGTAAGAACACATGTTTATTCCTCGTAGGAATAGACATGGTGGGCCGTACTATCTCCTAGTTAACCAATTGTACTGTAACCGGCAGAAATTACCTACGATATCCAGGTGAAGGAGACCTGGGGAAAAACTAATCTAGAGCCGATGAGCTAAGTAGTTATTATAACACCTGTTCCCTAACTATCTACACTGTTTGTCCTGAAGGGACTCGGGGGTCACTACCAATGTGGTAGTGAGTGTAAGAGGGAGAAGACTTCTTCGAAGGTCGCTGGTCTAGAAGGCTTTGGGAAGATTGTGGTGGTCCTTGAGCACTAGTAGTGATGGAGTGAGCTGATGAGAATTAACTGCCGTTCTTGGAGTGCGCGCCGACATATATAGTCGGCCAGCACGGCTGCTTCGGCTACCTTCTGCTTTCTGGTATCTTTGTGCGTGAGCTCCTTTCCTTTGCAGCAATGGCTGCATTCTCTCGGAGGGGGTATGGGGGGCTGGAAGTGGCAGTTTTTCCTTGTGTGTGGGTTGCGTCTCTGCCACTCTCTTAGGGGCAGCGCTTGGCTCAGGTTCTGTCACAAGCAGGGGTGATTACAAGGCACGTGACCTTTGGCATAATGGCGTACACAGCTTTGGTTGCCGTATCCTTGGGTGCCCCTTGCCTAGGGATGGGCTGGTCGGCTCTGGAAGCAAGCCGTCACGGGTTCGAACCCCGCTAGAGGTAACCGTGACGTTGCACGTAGATGAGGTGGAGTCGTAAATAAATATAATGCCAGTATGCATCACGTGTCAAATGTTTACATACACTGAACAGAAAATAAGTTTCACCAAGCACGTAGTTCATTTTTATAGTCTTCTAGTGGAAAAATTAGAGGATTTGTTACTAAAGTATTAGTTTATTCAAATTGATAAAAATCCTCTGAATAAGCTGGCATCATGAAAGTGTATATATGATACACATTTGTCGTAAAAATAGGCACAATCACTGTACTAGAGTGCGGCGTAACTTGAGGCAAGTGCCAAATGGAATTTATGGGAAAATCAGAGGACGTGGTTTTGAATGATTAATTATTGAAGGTGATAAAGAAACAAATCTTAATGACCATATATATTTATTCATTGTTGTAGCAAAAAAAAACCACATTTTTAAGTGAAATATTTATAACTTAAGCAATGCAGATATCTATTACAAAACACATGCTGATAACTGTGTTGGTCACCCACAAAAAATAATCAAAACCAAGAGAAGCCCAAAATCTATGTATAAATTTAAGTTGTTACAACACAAGCAAAGAGNTCACAAAAAATAATCAAAACCAAGAGAAGCCCAAAATCTATGTATAAATTTAAGTTGTTACAACACAAGCAAAGAGAGAAGATAGCATATCCACAAGCAAGCGAGACGACAACGGCAAGACAAGCGTCTGACATAGCAGTAGTCACACTGCATGTGGAAACACTCTGGCTGGGAGGGAGAGAGTGGGCAGTCAACGAGTACATATTGGCTGGCATTCACAGCCAACGGGGTGGTATAAATTTTTAGATATGGGCTGCTTGCAATACAGCACTCATCAACAGAAATGTGATGTGTGGCGACCAATAAAAGGTGCAACAAACTTGCTGTATACACTTGTGCATAGTGTGCTTGCACTATAATTTTTTTGCAACAACTTTTATAAAAAAAAAATATTTTTCCTTAATTAAACTGCACCAACAATTTCTGGTGTCCTGTTAGAGGTATGCAAGAAATTTCTATTAATTTAAATTTGCATGTGGAGGTTGTCATCTGCTTGGAAAATACTTTAATTTATGCTAAGGGCTTTAATTTGTGA
>NQII01002103.1:159284-177146 GCA_002778355.1 Clitarchus hookeri | reverse complement strand
CGGCGTTGTGCAGATTGCCGGCCTCTCAGGCGGCAAGGTGTTCACTCGCTTGTGAATAGGAACAGTACAGAGGCGAAAAGAGCAGCGGCGGTCTGTGCTACGGTACACCAGGGGAGCACCAGAGGCTGAGGTTTATATATGTATACAACAGCGCTGGTGGCACATCAGAGTATATTAAGTAGCAAATAACAACGTAGGAGAAAGAATCTGCTACACTTTGTAACTTCCATAGTCCTAGCAGTTGGTTTACAATTTAACCTGCGGCCGACTTCATTAACCAAGATTAATTGTTTTACAAATGTCTGTTATACTGTTTTCTACGTAGTCTCTGCTCAGAAATTTTGAGATAAGTTGTTGGTAAGTGACTATTAGTCTTCGAAATTTGACATTTTAACTTTATACGTGTCTTTCAACCTTAGGCCTACAGCCCAGTTGTATGAACGTTTGTAAATGTGTAGCTAAAAAGAGCAAAAAAAAAGGTGTTGTTTCATAATAGTTTCTTTTCCCATCATTTCTCCAATAAAATTGGGATCTAATTTACGATTTTCTGTGATAATTTACATTCAACAAACATGTCTAAATGCTATCTTTTCAACATTAAATCTTTAGTTATTTATGTCCAAAGCTTGTAAACATTCTACTACTTGTCAATATAATGAGAAATTTGCAGGATGCAATTACTGCAAGAGAAATATCTCTCGTGGGCACTCAAAAGGCCACATCTAACCTAATATTACACTTCCGCACAAAGCACAATGTTTTTCTTAAGAGAACGATGTGACGTCAGAGGTTCTTGAGAGTGATGCTCCAGTTAAAGTTCACTGTGGCAGTGTGAATGTTTTGAACTAGTTGTTGGTTCATCACATGCCATACTTCTACAACATCAGTTTCTACTTTCAAGTCCAACACCACCAAAAGTGTCCAAAAGCTCAGTAAAGATGGTGCACACTTTTATCTTAGATTAATGATCAATAAAGGTGAACATTAACAAATGTATTAAAACTACAATTTAATAATGTAAATGTACTTTTTATGAAAAAACCATGATTAGAATCTGAATCAAAATCGAAAAAATTTGGGATCAGAATTGGAATAAAAAAAATAAAGAATTGACCCATCCCTATTTTAAATTTAAACAGTAGGTATAACCATGAAGCATATAAGGATGTTTCAATTTTACACTTAATAATGAAATTACTTTGTATTGAACAGTTATAAAATGTAAATATTTTGTTAAATATTTTTTAATGCATACTTTATAATAAAAAGTACACAAAAGTGAAGTACTTTGCAATGATATTTTACTGTAGCATATTCATCAAGTGAAAAGAAAGAGGAGTAAAAAAAAGACAAAAAGAAAGCAACAAAGAAAATACAGTGCAAGTTACCTGTGGGGACACTAGCTGCAGAACAACCCTCTCATGCTGAACATTGCTCCTGTCCAGGCTAAGCTGTACAGTCACGGGGTCAAAAGTGAGGAACACCACATTTCCACAGCGCTGCGACTGGTCCTGGCCACATGACAAACAGAATAATTGCTTCTGCCAACTTCAGCACTTGAAAAATTATACAGTAATTAATTTTATGGGTAATGGAAATATGGTCCTGTCATTGGGACTGCCACTATTAGTATTCCAGGTAGTGTATTTTTAACAACAACAACAACCTAACACATTCAGACTCTATGATGACGAAAATTCACAAACTTCTACTTAAGTAAATTAATCACAGCTCCTAACACTGTGCATACATANGTGTATTTTTAACAACAACAACAACCTAACACATTCAGACTCTATGATGACGAAAATTCACAAACTTCTACTTAAGTGAATTAATCACAGCTCCTAACACTGTGCATACATAACAGCATGCACAGCACTTTGTAACAGACAACCTACATGAAACAATACATTTAATGGCTAAAATGAAAAATATATTTTAATTTATAAGTCACAATTAAATTTGCATGTTTCTTATAGAAATATAAGTTTTTCAAGTATACGGTATTTAGCACTGTTTTTCTAAGTTTTGCTTCAATTATTTTTCTTATTTTTTCACTATAAGCAATGTTATAAGCCTAATAAAAAAACTTCCTCAATTTTTCTTAATGACATTGTTAGACGTATCTGAGCTAAGTGACTATTAACGAACCTTACTGGGAAAGTAATAATCGAAGGTGTCTTCAGTGTGGAGGGACATTATAAGAGCTCGAGAATAAGGGGAAAGAGACAGACCTATAGCTACTGTTGAGTTGGTGACCCGTAACATGACATCTGCAGATAGGAAACAAGCTGGCTGTAATTCATTCTAAGCGCTAGTTGAAATTTTTTTAAATTGTGATCAATTCTCTTATACATTATGCAACCATTAAAAAGAGTTTTTACAAAATGCAATGAACAAAATTTAGTTGTTTGATTTCTCTTTCTCACCTCCTCATTGTACACAAACTGAACCTTCATCTTCTCCCCCTTGCGTGGTCTGACGTACAAGGTGCCTTCAAAACCATACTTGGGAATGAGTATCTGCAATGCATTCTTACGAACATACAGCACGTATCCCTGCTCATCTTGCACCTTGCCACGGAAGAACAACTGCGGAAAAAAAAAACAAAGCAGGGGAAGTGTGAACATACTTCTGTTATTGACAGAAATAATTTCAATAAAAAAAACTCAAGAGGATGGAAATTGTTGTATGCATTTCATCACCCAAGATGGTTCAAATTATTGTACAAGGTCACTAGTATGTGCAATCAAATAAACCTGCCACTCAAAATTTAATCTAAACTAAGAAAGAACAATTTTCAAGACAACAGCACAACATGTTTCAAATCTGCATCAAGTAGCAGTACCGTTAATTACAAATTTCTACGCAATCTTAATAGTATGTTACCTCATTCACCACATTCTGTTTTCACCAAGCACATTCAGTACGCTTGTTTAAAACCTTCATAGAAAAACACATAAATGTTTTGGTCCCGTAATTTTCTTCAAATTATTTGTGGTATTATTTCACATTTAAATAGTAGGTATGAGATTTTATTTCCTGCTGTATTATAACAAATATTTTATTGAAATGCAATGTTTGTACAACACTATTGTCGTACTAGACGCCTTCTCTCCGTTGGTTCTCCATTTCACTCTCGCAGGGCAGGTCTGACAAACATGCCTTTCAGGATCCCAGTCCCAGAATCATATTTAGGTCTCACTGATGCCTTGACCACTTGACTCGCCTTTCTTTGCTCTGCGTCAATTTACCTTGCATGTTGCAGACTTCCTGGTTTACCACGCAGTGGGCAAGGACAGAATTCAGATGGGTTAGGAAAAAGAGGAAGAATAATACCCCACATAAAACATAATTGAGCAAGATGAGCCAGTCCTCCGCACACCCTGATCATCCCTGGTGGGTCTGATGCTAGGCTCCCAGGCCACACTCCCTTTTATAGATGACGGTACTGGAGAATTTCAAGAACTAAGACATGATTAGGCGTGGTGCACCAGTCCTCAATACCTGCCCCCCTCGCAGATTGGTAATCTTCCTACCCACATAAACCCCCTACCAACAGTCCACCACACAAAGCCCAGGCACGACGCCAGGGCATTTTGGGGAACAAGATATGATTGAGCGTGGCGAACCAGTCATCTACACCAGCCAGTAGACCCTGGAATATCCGACCCATGAAACCATTTTATCACAACCCCTTGCACAAAGTTGGGCAAAGTGCCAGGAAATTTCAAGGATCGAAATACCAGGCTCCAGAGAAACTTGCTTCACAAAACCCTCTCGTCCACATTCCCCTGCACCGACACTGGATGTGGCACTGGGAGTTGCCGAACAAAGAAGTTTTCAGCGACTGTGTAAAGATAAGTGTCTTGACAAGAAAATATTTGATTTTGTGATAGAATGTAGAGCAGCAAACATTCATTTCAGGCTCTACTATACAGGAAAAATCAAGACAGTGGTACAAGGGTTCCAAGAATGAGCACTGAAGCATTGAATGGGTGGATGGAAAGATTCAGGTTACATTGGAATCTTATCAATTTAAAAACTGCAGCTGAGGAAAGTACTGTTGCTGTACACGGATCACAGCAGCCTAAACTACAATTACTTACTGCATAACATGCCACACCGTGCATTTGATGCAGACAAAGCTGGTGTTTTTATAACCTGCTGCATGATAAAGCTATAGATTTGGAAGGCAGAATGTTCCATTAGAAGAAGAGATACTTACAATTTTATTACGTGCCAACTCTGATGGCTCAGAAAAATTCGACACCCCTTGTGGTGGGAATATTTTCCACTGTACCACGACGCCATTAGGTTAAATCTTAAGAATCTGCTGCTCGAAAAAATGTTTATGTATGTGTATGCTGTGATGCTCGTGTTTTTTGTTTGACAAAGAGAAATTGTACGCTTGTACTAATGTAACAATTCACATATGTATATCTGAGTTTAAAGTTTCCATCAGTTTCAGATTTAGTATTACTAGTTCTTCATTAAGAAATCCTTACATTCCGAACACAATAAAAATATATCCCTTCAATTTTGTTATCTATATAGAGGTTGTATTGAGATATTTGGGGTAATGCCACAAGTAAACAATGATAAGAAGATGGGTTTGGAACGTTAATGAAGACTGAGAAATTAGCACAACGGTCAGTAATGTGGCCAACCACCTGTCATCAATGACAACTAGGTAAAGGTGACTGAAAAGAATGTTTAGCTAAACAAACGCTTTATGAATTCATAATTTACTCTGCAGTTCCCATATCACAGCAACTACAAAAAATTATGTCGGGTCACAGAATTTTAGGATTTTGGGATTTGTGCTTATGTAGAGAGGCTAATATGATCACTTGTCAGAGTACTGACAATCGTAACACAATATTATAAGCAATATAGTAAGTTCTTGAGACACATCCATACAAGTGATGGGATCCGATATGTGTGTTTCAAAATTGTAACCCAATTGGTTTTGGTTTTTTTTTTTGGAATGTTGTGTTGCGAGTGAAGCTGACTCATTTAGTTACTGTGACCAAACTGTGTTGGTCAGTCTGACAATATGGCGGACCGGTAGAACTCGTAACGCCCATGATCCTCCAGAAAAACGTGATGAAGTCAGAGCTTTCGTAATAATGGGTGTTGGACATGACTTCTTGATTGAAGCAGTAGTCTATCGAGAGAAGATGCCTATGATCAACATAGAAGGCAAAGTTCAAGTTCAAGAAAATTATTTGAACTAACACCATTAATTACACACATTATTGGAATGGATTTGAAAATTCTTTGGCTGATACCTTGCCTACGGATATTACAATCCACCCAGATATTTACTGCATGACTGAAGAAATTGCACTGTACGGATCAACTTATCAAGAATAAAAGGACATGACGTGCCAACTGTTGGTGTTATGATTCTCATGACAGCCTTGCCCTATCTATATTGCTGCCAAAACTGAACAAATTATTTTATCAACACTATTTAATGCAGGCTTAGAATCAAATAACTATAATATATTTCTGAGTATGGAAGAGTTCCTTGGAAGCTAGCATAGTGGTTTTTCCTACTTATTTTTCTGCCTACCACCTGATAGTACATATATTAAATTTTAACATGTGGTTGCACTTTCTATATTTGTGTTAGTATAACGTGAGAATAACACATTAGAACGGACACCATCATGTTGATGTACTTGTGACATCACTGTACATGTTGTTCTTTGTTATTTACATGCAGATTCCTTAATGGGTTACGTGTGTATTTGAAATTCCGTCGCATTGCCATTTCCAGTTACTCTCTGTAAGCACGTGCCCATATATGACACGGCAACCCAACCATGTCTTTGTAATAAGCAGACAGTTTTCAACAGTAAAACATTAAATTCATTATGAATGAAAAAAAAAAAAAAGCAATCTGGCAATTTCCCTACATTCATAATATTTACAGGCTTGACATTTACACTGTTATGTCAAAAATTCTGCTTGACAAGAAACACAATCACCATACTAAAAAACCCAATTCACAATTTCCAAAATACGTTGAATAATGCTCTACAGTTCTGTATTACAAACCTGTTTGCCTGCTGAAACCTACAGTCACAATAAACGACCTACTGATTACAGCAGTGAGCAATTGTCTCCTTGAAATATGATTAGTGTAAAATATATATTACAAAAATATTGGCCACTATTGAAACTATACTGCAAAAGTGATGTCTAAAGGCTGTTGCATAAAATTGTGTTTTTCAACCTGCATGCATGTACATTTTTGAGTTGTGCCTAAATGCAGTATAAACTTATTTCATTTTGTAATTTTATACTTTCACATTATAATTTTCTGACAAATATGTTGTTTTACGTAGAGGCATCAAATCACTGATATACTGATTCTGTAATGCAGAATCACAGATATGATACAGATGTGTGAAAAAGCTGTTTGCTTATACTCAAGCTAAATTTAGGTTACCATTATACTAAAACAATGGTATTAGTGGTAAAAGCAATTTCTAACTTATTTCAGTTTACAGTGTCCAAAAAGTATACACAGTTATATAATGCTACAAAACTTGTGCATTCAAGCAAAGACAAAAAAAAAGTTGGTCTATGTTCATAACAATACTTATTTGTAAACACAGAAAACATTAAGCCTGTGTAAGGTTGTTTACGTGTTTTTTTGCTGTTGACAGTTAGTGATATGCTGGAAACAAAAATGGTAGATTGTTTTTATGTAGGCTTATGCATTCCCACGCTAAGCTTGATCCACTAGCACCATTCTTCAACTGGTTTATTATTTTAAGTTTATCGGAAACACTAAGAACGCGCTTACGTTTAGGCACCATTGAGAACGGCACAACTACAACACGATCTGTCACAAGCGAAGACTCACACTGCGGGCGCAGTAGACGTGCGGGCACGGAAATCTTATATGGCGCGGGCGCGGGAAAGCAAGGGTGGGAAAATGTGAGCGCGGGCCTCACAGGACGGTAGGCTTTCGGTTAACCGATGTTTCAGTTGCTCGATATTCGGATAACCGATGCTTTACTGTACATGCGTAAAAGCATGTAGAACGTTCTTATAATGAATCTGTAAGGAACACTATGTACACTATAGAGGTGAAAATTCACATGTACCCTTGTCTTAAAATAATACACAAAACTGATGTACGAAATTTACATATATAGGGTACTTTATAATCTTGATAACCTGTGGGAAAGCATTTTATAACTTAAATACATACTAAAACCATTTGAAAATAAACCTGTTACATTGCAGTTTTTAGGGGTTATGTTTAACGTTGGTCACAGATATTTTAATTATATATGATTACAGAGTACTTGCTTACGTTATCACTTTCTTTAATATCATTCCAAATTACGCTTTATTATATGAGTTAACAGTATAACCTTTTGTTATTTTAATAGTTATTGACACAGAGATCATGTGTAAGTATTTTTCATTTGTTTCTAGACGGTATTCAGTATTAATATTTTGTGTGTCATTTTTAATTTTGTTCTGGTTGTCTCTCATCTCGCCATTGCTGATTGGCGGAGAGATGTGTCATGGTTAGATGACAGCCAATCGCAGGACAGCAGACAACATAAGTATGGCAAAAGTATTATACAACTAATTTTTTCTAACAGAATAATTCTCACCACCTCTAATGATGGATGTTGAGTAGTATAGAAGAATTATTTTAATGATTTAATATCTATAATAATTCCTACAATAAGTTTTGAAGGATTAAGAAGTAATAATTAAATAATGAGAAATAGTAATTTTATTTCATTTGAGAAGAATTGACAGATAATTGTGCTAATTTTGTTGGAAGAACTAACTTAATTAAAAATATTTCCGAAGATGAAAATGACGACGTATTAATTGATGTGAAGTATTCAACATCATATAAACAGTGTCCAATGCGATAATTGTACATTTGTGATTTGTCTGAAATGTAACAAACCCAGTCAACACTGAAATATTTCAAAAGGACGAAAGCAAAAAACTTATGCATGCTGAAACGCAATGCATGCGGACTTAATATCCACCCATTAATCAACATCTGGTTTGCTGGTGTGGGTTGGTGCAATGTCACAGAAAATAATAGCATATTCTGTAGTTGATAAACTTAAAATAGTCATCCTTGATAAGAAAAGAAAGGCAAAGATACAAAGATTTTTTGAGTCATAAAATCTGCATTTTTGCTGGAATATCAAAATCTCAGGCATGTTGTATCCAGTGAAAATCAAACATTTTTCAAATAAAATTGCAATTGTTTTAATAGCTAGAATTACTTTCTGGATGCACCTAGTGCTGCTTAAGAAACAGACTTGGCCTTTCATGTACGTTTTACATTAAACTTCTGGACGTAACTAAAAAACTCACATGGGTGTGTAGAGCTACAGATGCCCGACCAGCATACTGTGCCATTCTGTTACGGTAGTTGAGGTTATTGCTTACTTCCTGGACTCTTTTTTTGTCCAGCATGTCTGGATAGGTGCTGTCTGCACCAATGCACACAGCCAGAAGCCTGTGCACCATCACATCTGCATACCTACAACACAAGTGAAAAATCTTGCAAAAAAAGGTCTCTATGAAACAACTCGGTATTTTTCAACAACTATACAGTTGCCTATGCCACAAAATTAGGAAACGAACTGCATTTGTATGGTTAATGGTCAAAGTTACGAGTACTGCAGTGGGGAATTAAAATATTACCAGCGTAAAGCATAGCTACCTTATAGTAATGAGATATGGCGGGAATAGGCTGCTAGGCTACTGATTACATTATAAACAGTAGACAGAATGCACAAGTACTCACAGGGCAGTACTCGTGGATACATACACACAAAGCAAAGTCAGACAAACACATGCAATGTTTCGCTGGCTAGACCAGCTTCATCAGGAGGCGAGCGGTGGCACACTGAAGTCTGGTGAGCGGTGGTTGGCAAACAGTGTACCCAGTGGCCAGGAGGCGAACTAGGGTGAGGCAGGAAATTTGAAATGTGGCGGAGGGGTTATCTTATGTTTAAGCCACGTGTCTTTCTGACTTGGTAATGTATTGGTGGGCCAGTTCCCAGCATCACAGTTCTGCACTATTATTAGGAGGAGGTTAGGGCCCTCGCCACTCTTTTTGCGTAACAGGAGTTAAGAGTTCTAGTTGTGAGATGCTGCATTTGCTGCAACTGGCATCTCCTGCAAATTTACATTTGCCCTAGCTATGTGGCCACTCTATGGACATTCATTCTCTGTCCAAGTGTGTTGGTGGTAAGGCTAATGTACTCTGCATTGCAGTTAATGTACTGTACCTGGTAGATGCGATTTTGTCTTGTGCAGTTGTAGCTGCTCTGGATTGGATAAGTCTGATCAGTGAGCCTGCTGTTGAAGGAGGTGAAAGACTGGTGTATCGAATGAGAGCTACAACATGGGCTATTGCAAGGATGAGACCCCTGGAGGCAGTGATATTTCTCACTGTGGAATTGGGTGGCAATATGGGTTGCACCAGTTTGTTTCGAAGGTTGGGGGGTCGTTTGAAGACCAATCTGGGTGGTTTGGAGAACAATTTTGAGAGTGGTGATGAGGCCAGAATTTTATGTCCGCAGTCGAGAATGGTTCTGAGTTTGTCCATGCCCTCATGGTAGGAGACAACCAGAGGGATATCAGAGTTACTGATCTTTCTTTGAGGATCTGTGGTTGAAGTGGCACGCTGAATTTGTTAGTGAACCAGGGAGTTGGGGGTAGTCTCTATCGAATAATGCTTTGGCTATTATATCACATTGCTTGTTTCAAGTCATTTTGGGTGGAGCAGATACATTTAGCTCTGGTGGCAAGACTGTACGGCAGAGATTTCTTGGCATGGAATGGATGGTAGCTATCAAAATGTAGATATTTAAGGTTGTTGGTGGGCTTAATGAGACAAAGTTGCTTCAATTGTGCCATTGTGAAAGGCTAGTTCCACATATGGTGTGTGATTTAGAGTAGGTCAAGGTGAACTTAAGCAGGCAGTGCGGGTTAAGGTTGTTGAGGAAGTGGACGAGATTGTCCTCAGTTGAATCCCAGATCACGGAGATGTCACCTATAAAATGGATCCAGCAGAGTAACTTGCGTGGTGGCTCAGAAAGTTTTGTTCCAGTTTACCCATGAACAGATAAGCGTAAAAGGAGGCCATGCGGGTGCCCATGGCTGTGGCTTTAATTTGGAGGTAGTGCTTGTCTTGGAACCTTAAACTGTTATTGTTTAGTGTTAGTCTTGCCAGTTCGACCAGAAATACTGTAGTGTAATGTTTATTTTCAGTCTTCTATTATCTCAGCATTTAGAGAAAAGGAATCTCACAAAAATATCTGAATTACCAGCAAATATCTTTACTATAATTTGAAGACCTTTACGTGAAAGGTTGTCACATGTTTAAAAACTACAGTTAAATGTTGCTCTGCATCATGTTCTTTGGTAGATTTGTCAGTTTCTGGATGAGTAACTACATTACAAAGAGTGTCCATGAAAGGAGTGTGTAATAATAATGCATGNTAGATTTGTCAGTCTCTGGATGAGTAACTACATTACAAAGAGTGTCCATGAAAGGAGTGTGTAATAATAATGCATGAAATGATGCTGTATAGTACTCTGATTATAATAATTCACAACGGCGATAATTATCAATTTACCTTGCAATCATCAGCNGAATGATGCTGTATAGTACTCTGATTATAATAATTCACAACGGCGATAATTATCAATTTACCTTGCAATCATCAGCAGCCGTTATACTGCAATTCCACTGTTTCATCTGCTCTGTCAGGTAAAGTAACTGTTTGTTTTAAATATCACAGTCTATCAAAATGAAACGTTTTAGATGTACATCTTACAACAGACACAATAGAAGATATATTTTCACTTCACACCAAGTTTATTGAATAATGTTACTCTAAAGATATCCCAAAACTGTCTATTTAGAAACCATTTAATGTTTGTTCAAGTCTATCAGTGATGCCAAGCAACTGCTTACAATAACTTTGGGTTCAAGATCGGCAATTCNATTTAATGTTTGTTCAAGTCTATCAGTGATGCCAAGCAACTGCTTACAATAACTTTGGGTTCAAGATCGGCAATTCAGTAATCGTAAGATATGCTTGCCCGTTCTCATCAGAGGTGTCAGAAATATGGTACGCTGTACACATAAAAAAAATGGTGTAAAAAGCCACAATTATACTATGTTAATTTGCAAAACTACAGTATCCTGCACTTACTTTATTACATGGTACATGGTCTTTCGTTAAAAAGTACCATATACAAAATATGGTATTTATAGCCCCAATTTCAATATATGTGATTGATGCAGCATGACAAATTGTAAAACATGAAGCCAGCAAAAATGTATAATATTTGAACTGCACTCATAAAATTATTAGTCTTGCATCTTTTCCGTAGAAATAACAGAAGAATCATAAAAGTTAGTAGGTATGGAAGAGTCTCACCTTCTGATAGGGGAAGTGAAATGAGTGTATATCGGACAAGCAAGACCATAGTGGAAGAATTCTTCAGGCTGCATCATGCCACTTGCAAAATACACTGCTTGCATCATGNCGGACAAGCAAGACCATAGTGGAAGAATTCTTCAGGCTGCATCATGCCACTTGCAAAATACACTGCTTGCATCATGCACCGAGTGGCCAGTATCCGCAACATTGTGTTGAAGTAGAGGTTGTCAGGCCGCACTGCTGCATCCAGAGACTCTGCAAGCTCCTTCCCGGAACTGGTGAAAATCTCAAAACCCTACAAAAATAGTCCGTAACAGTCATATTACTAGAAGAACTATTATATGAAAAGCAATAAAGCCTTAATACAGTAAAACTGAAATATTGGTTAGTATACACACTGCATAACAACAAAATTCAGATTAAAATTAAAAAATCAAATGAAATAAAACCAAAATGAAACAATGGTTTTAACAACTTCTTCTCAATAGGTGTAGACTGAATACTAGAAAAATTAGCTTGTAACTTTAGTGTTTTTTACTTGTTCGCGGAAAGTTGGCTAGCGGATAGAACTGCAAAGCACCTGGAAGGCTCATGACTTGAGCTCCATTAAGGATATGGAAATACGAATAGCTGAAAATTGCACCTGTACAAATAGTGTGTGTTTATTATTTTCTGTATCACCAATACCAATTAAAGCGGTTACTTACTGTAGCTACATAAAATGTAAATTTTGTACAATACACATGAAATAAAACGAGTTTTCAACATTTGTAACATTTACCCCAAAAATGAATAGCAAAATAAAGTTGCAATTTTCAATGACACAATTACTTTTTTTCGAAACTCTTACATCCTGAATTGAAATAATTGGTGCAATGNAAAGTTGCAATTTTCAATGACACAATTACTTTTTTTCGAAACTCTTACATCCTGAATTGAAATAATTGGTGCAATGCATACTGCAAACTAAATTGACTGAACAAATGCTTACTTCACATATGACCTAAGAGATTACTGTCAAATCTCGAGAAATGACACCGGTAATAACAATTCCCTCAAACATGGGAAAATATAAAGTTTTTTCCGGTATGTGAAGGTTATTAGGACAACAGGCAAGGCAAAAACTTTGTGCAGTAGTGCAAATAAAGCTTTATACACTAATTTGTTTTACTATTATTTAAAGCTCTTTTCTGACAATTCAATACTAGGTAACTAATATTTCTAACTTGGATAGCCAAAAACATGATGCTAAACATCCGAGACATTTTGTTAACAGTTTTCTGGAAAATGAAACATTACTCATTCACAAAACAATATTTTACAATATGGGTGTATTCCAATTAAAATTATTTCTCAGAACTGCAGACATGAACACAGATAATAACAAAACACAAATACTGTATTATCTTCATTGTAAAACATAAGAAGCGTGGCCACGTAACTTTCTGTCACAGTTGTTATGCTAATGAAGTAAAACGTTTGTGAACAAATGCTATAAATCTAATGAACACATTTTTCTCTGCTTTTAGTATTTCTTTTATTTCATGGCTGGCACTGAAAGAGTGGTGTTAGCCAACTTCAATCCAGTACACATGTAGGATATTATAGCTGGGGCAGTGTTTATTTTGTTGAAAGCAAAAGGGATGGGGAATTTTTATTAACATCTTTAATGAGACTTTTCAATTCTTTTTACGAGGCAATTATCACTTTAAATTGCATATGTTTTGATGGAGCAGTTGAAAATTTTGCTTGCATGGAAATAACATTAGAATTATAACAACTTAGAAAGCTTTCAACTTTGCATAAAGAATAAAATGTGATTAATATGTTGCTGTTTGAATGGATGCGAGAAATAAACACACCCAGTAGGTTAACATTTTTTGCAACATTAACCTCACACTTGTATTTTCTAAAAAATAAAATGTTATTATTACACCACAAAATAAACAGTGAGCTGAAAGCCACATACATTTCAAACATTCTAAAACTGTACCTCTTTCGAGAGAGATTATTTATAAAACACACAAACTTACTGTTTGTATTTCTAGTATCTCCTGAACTCGTGCTGTATGAAAAACAATGGACAATTACTTTTTTTAAAATCACATTTGTCTGACACTGATACAAAATAATTTNCTCGTGCTGTATGAAAAACAATGGACAATTACTTTTTTTAAAATCACATTTGTCTGACACTGATACAAAATAATTTATTTGCAGATCATTCACGTTTCCCAAAACCAACCAACTTAAACTTGGACATGTAAATATATTCGCTGTGCTTCAAAACAGTTACTGGTGGTTACCGGAAATGGCAGCTCAGGCTATTTTATGAAGTGGTGTGCCATTATTATGTTTCACTCAANTCTTTGCAGATCATTCACGTTTCCCAAAACCAACCAACTTAAACGTGGACATGTAAATATATTCGCTGTGCTTCAAAACAGTTACTGGTGGTTACCGGAAATGGCAGCTCAGGCTATTTTATGAAGTGGTGTGCCATTATTATGTTTCACTCAAGACATCCTGAAAAGGCACCCACAATTAATTATATTTAATGAAAGCAAATACGAAAATTATTAATAACTGCTAGGAAAATATTTTTACAAAACCAGAACTAAGTACATTTACAAGAGAGACAGTTCGCGCTCTAGTTGATAGGCACAGTTTCCCTGTGTATGCAGGAAATGAAAGGGAAGCAGAATCCATATTTGGCAGAACACAGTATGTGTGTTAGCATGGTTTACTATTCTTCTAGTTTAGTACTATTTCTGCTGTTTTTCTGCTAGTTTACATTTGTGCTACCAGAAGCACTTTTTTGAATGCTGTTCAGGTGGCAGTAGTTACTATTTCTTCTATAAAAAGCAGCTACTTCTGCTTTTGCTTGCCGAGGTACAGCAGAAAAAGCAAAATGAGCAAAAAAAAAAAAAAACTGTCGAACTTAGAATTACAAACATCGAACAGTCTTAAGAATGATTATTGTGAAAAGTAATTTGCTTTCACACGGATTGGTGACGAGAAGATGTTTGGATATTCTGTAAGGGATGCACCAAGAAAATTGCAGAACTGCACGTGAAGTAGAGAGAGCAAGAGACAAACCTCCAAAGGTGACAACCAAAGGAATTTGCAATGCTGCACTTGCACATCTGGTCGACAACGAAACAACTGCACTAAAACGTAGGCCAGCAGGCAACAAATGAGATTCTAAATGTACTTTCAAAGCACAGAATGAAATTAACAGAAACCACATTAATAATGAAAACATTTTTACTATAAAATACTGACAAAACAGTGATTAAATAAATTTAAATAGTTAAATAACTTCATATATATGATCTGATGAACAGTAAAATTTAAGTAGAGAAAACTTTTACCATAACGAAAATTATGTCATGAATACATATCAGACAAGTAAAATTTACTTAGCAGTCAAACAAATCTTAGATTGCTAAAATAGTGAATAAAAGAATTATTAACCACGTTAATTAAATACAAAAAATAATGAGACATTTAATTAGTAAAACATCTCCACACAACTCCAATTTTTGCATATTGGGGCAAGTAAGGGCCAGAATTGACCCAAATTCACACAATGATACCTTCAAAGTACCAACAATTTTCTCTTTTCTGGGAACAGTGAAAGGTCATAATTTGGAGTTTTGACTATAGCATCTCCAACTAGTTAAAAAAAAAATGTTGCTAAATAAATATTACTAGAAATATATCTCTTATGAAAAACATTTGAAAAATTGTACCAGCTTCCTGCCAGCTTTGATAAGTGGCTCGAAGTTGTTTTCGGGAGGCTGTGGATGTCGACGTAGGACTGCACACTCTGGGAATTCCAACAAAATCTTCTCGGCCACAGAAATGTTAGCCAGCAACATGAACTCCTCCACCATGGAGTTGGTATCACGTAACTTCTTTGCCTCCACCTCTATAGGATCACGTGTCTCATCATCCACTTGGAATCGGATTTCAGGAGATGCCAGTACCAGGGCCCTGTGAACAGCATCACAATTATCACAGTCACAATCACTGTGAATGTGTTTATCTCGTACACTGATGGACTGTTATTTATTTTCAATTTTGGCCTTAAATGGATATGGGTATACATTACAGTTATGGCCCCTCCACATGAAAACATGAGAAATGTATAATGTGGCATAACACTGAAACATGAGAAATGTGTGTTCAATTCTTGTGCTGACATGCATGCACCATCTGAAAAATTGTAAATGTAAAAATATGACATTTTAGATTAAGCGTTTATATTTTTAAGAAAATTAAAAATTTCAATATCGTAAAGTGGCACCTACATATTTATATTTATTGAAAACTGAAACAAATTAGTTCATATAGTTTATAACAAGTGGCTAAATCAATTACATAAGTACTACACATTTTGCACCTACAATACCCTGCTAAAAAAAAAATATATATATAATGTAATTTTGAGGAAATATTAAAAAAATAAATCTTTGCATTTTACATGTGTTCTTTATTGCATATGATAGTTTCATCACACAATGCTTTAGAGTGACACCATTAACTTGTTTCGCACAAAAAAAAAGCAAGGCTGACCAATATTCTCTTTTAGGGTATTTGGTTTAAAATTGGCATAGAGACAAGTAATCTCATTACATTTGCTTATTAGGAAACTTGTTTCTTTACAAAGGAAGACATGTTTATTCCTACTCATTTAGATACTAGCTAACTTTAACAGTATCTTAGCAACCATGCCATTGGCCACCTGCACCTAGTTTGGGTCCGTGGAAGATCTGCACAAGGGACAATGTACTCAGAACACACTGTGTGCATTATTGATGATGGCATGCACAGATGCTACGTAAGGTGGAGTTATTATTTTAAAGTATTATGACATTATTGACAAAGAATCTCAATCCCTGGTGTGTGTAGCATAGCCAACGAGGTCATATTTTAACAAAAAATTTTCAAACTTGGCTGTTGCAGTCGTTCCTCACTCGCAAAGAAGCTATTGGAGGTCATAAAAATAAAATTATAAAAATACTACAAACACGTGTAGAAATTAATTTTATTCCCATGTGTGTATACTATAAGAAATAACCTCAGAATTTAGGGAAGGGGTTTACTTTTCATTCTACGTAACTTCAAACTTGGTTGTCACAGTCATCCCTTGCTCGCAAAGCGGATATTCCAAGACTTACAAATATAAAATGAAAATATTATAATCATGAGTACTTATTACAGACAGATACCCGCTTACTGCTCCGTCACCCGGAGTCGGGGGGAGGAGGGGAATGATTCACAGCCGCATCACAATCCCTTCTCCCCCTGCCAGAGGAGTCAATGACTTGAGATGACAAAAAGAAATTTCTGGTAATCTCATTCCTTGACTCAACCCGACGTATAAAGAAGTTTCTGGACTAAAGCCCACGACACTATAACTACCCCTGCAGCCGGTGGGTGGGCAGTTTTGTGGCAGCTACAAAAAACAAAAGTGTGTGTGATGTGGACGGACGAGAGGAGGAGGAGGTACCTGACGAGTACAATGCTACTGTACACGGGGACGCCCGGAGCACTCTAGAAAATTCCGGACTGGTGGAATGTGGACTGAATTAAGGTGAGACTCTATGAATGTGTGATACGGACCTTACTGTAAATATTGTAACAGTCCAACATGGGCATATAAACTGATAAATAATTAAATAAGTTTTGATAAACTGTTTATTTGGACTGATTTTAGTAAGATATTTCCATGCATTAATTTCGTTGAGGTGGTTGTATATTGTATTGATAAAATTAATCAATTGTTAATAACTAGTGATAGACATTCATTGTGAGATATTAAATCGAGAGTATTTTCCTTGTAGTGTTTGTAAATGAATTAGGGAATTATTACTAACAATTTTATTTAATTAACACCTACCACTGACTTTGAGAAATTGTTACCGTACGAAACTCCGTATAACATTCCTTCACCAGAGATAAAGTTATTCTTAAAAACATTAAAAAGAGGCACTGTCAAAGCCCTCTTTGCAATGCACACACAGAGGGCAAAATTGCCGAAGCAAAACACACCTCGAACTCGCAATTAGGGTTCTCGCACTTTGTCCAATCAAAGCCGAGGAAATCAGACATCCATGTGTTAATGATTATTACACAGAAATAATACCAAACAGGTGCAAAATCGAACACCCAAGGTGCAACAGTACACTGAAAACTCTGAGCTGTCTAGAAAATGTATTGAAGTGAGTTGGGCGCACTGCTGAATATTTTTCATCCCTTAAAATCAGTCAATACCGACTTAAAATCAGAACAGTTAACACACAGAGAAACTAGAGTACCAAAAATGTCACGGTTTACTGCAAACAAATCCCACATTTGTAAATAATCTGAATCCTGCTACCCC
>NQII01002103.1:123752-159026 GCA_002778355.1 Clitarchus hookeri | reverse complement strand
AGGAAATAATGCAAGCATCAGGGATTACCAATCCAAAACAAAATTAATTAATATATAAATATATATATATATATATATATACACACACACACACAAAGTCTTTCAACGAATTACACTTATGAATCTCTGGATTTGCTGGCAAATATCAGGCTCCTTATCACTCGCAACTTATGAGGCAGTAATCAAATGGATTTAACTGTTTCTTTCAGGGAGAAAAATCATATGCACCAAAAATTTAAAGAAAAATTAAGTGAGTGAAGAGTGGATGAATAAACCTACCAGTGGCATCATCTGGCACAATTCTCACATGCGAAAATCCAGGGGTGACCCCACCGGGAATCGAACCCGGTTCGCATTGGTGGGAGGCGAGTACTCTAACCACTACACAACAGCAGCCCTAAGAAAAGTGAACTGCAACGATAAGGAAACCATACTATTTTGCTAGCGCAATACATGGAAGCACTCTGAGAAAATACCATGTGCTCTATTCTTGCAAGAAGGGACTGCAGGTAATAAATCCTTACCTGCGATGACGGAAGGCTACCAGATGGAAGTGAGGCCTTAGGAGTGATGATGGAGGCGAAGTCTCTATCTTAGGCTTTGTCTGAGACAAAGCTGACGCCCCATGTTTTTTTAGTGGTACTTCTTTATTTAAAAGCTGTGTAATTTTGTCTAAGCGAGCGAGGAGTGACTTAATTATTTTATGTGCTATCGTACAAAATGACGGACCAAAGCAACTATATGGTAGCATATCTGATGCTTGTAATAGATACTCTTACCATAAAAATTTGGTTAAAATTGGTGGATGGTACAGTAGATTTACCAAATAAACCTAAAATATTTGGTATGGCCACCATTTGAAAATAAGTGCATTATCAATTTAAATCACTTACACATACATTGACTACAATAGTATTGTACATGCCAATTTTGCAGAGAATTTTTTGAGTAGTTTGTGAGATATAATGTAAAAGATTTATTGCTCATGTGGTGCTATCTTCCAAAATGGCGAACTAACAACAATATCCATATCTTAATTTAATGCTTACATGATACACTGTCCCCAGGGTCAGGGCGTAACACGTGTGAAGGCGACACCAGGCTTCGTAGCTCTCCTGATCAGGATGCGTATGAACAACCGACGCCATTGTGCAACATCACGTGTTTGCGAGTGTAAGTGGTCCCCAAAAGCAGAGCATAATCCTTCCCAGTTTACCCAGAGTGTCAACCACAAGTGAACTGTGTCATGAGATGTAATTTGAAATTACATTAAAGTGAAGTGCCAACGACTTCCTACTTGGAGCATGGGCTTTAACTGTGCCAACCTAAGTTTAGCCCCCACAGGTATCACCTGACTAGGGGCATCTCAGTTTGTGTGTTGTTAGTAGGAATAGTGAGTGTAAAAGGGATCATGTTAATTTTTGCAGCAGTCAACAGGTTTACTGACTCTGATAAGACACGTTTCCAGCACTACGCACAGTTAAACTTAACGCGAAAGTGCATTGTTATTAATAATTAACTAACTTGTTTAGTTTATAAATCACGTAAGTTTTTGTTAGGGACAATGTTCAGTCTACAATTTGTTAAGGGAATTTTCCCACTTATAAAATGTAAACAATTAAGGGCCTAACCCTATTTTGCATTTTTTAAATGCTTACGCATTTCCGACTTCCAGCGTCTTCACTGCAAGTGACCGGAAAGATGCCGGCAGCCATTCAGTCTGAAGAGGACATTCAATGGAGTAGGCTGTGTGCTTTGCGACTCCCGGGCACTTCATCAACTTCTTTGTCTACCACCACAAAGTTTTCACTTCTTTTTCAACTAGAACATTATTTAACGTAACTTCATCACCTGGAAGGAGCGCCTCTCCACCTGCTGCAGACCTACAGTCCCAGGAGTGTAAGTTTGCTTTTTAATCCTGAGAGCACACGCTCATTTTCCCACATCAGCCCCTGACAGGCTTAGAGTGTTGGGTCCGTTTAACGATGTGTGAGCATCATCAATTGGTTTGTAGTGTCGGAACATCAATAAATGACTTCAATCCCTAAGTCAGCATTTTTATTTACAGGCTTTGCCTCTTAAAGACATTTCAGGAGCTGGGCTCACCAACCAGCCATTCTAAGGGTTTTCAGTGTAATATGTATTTTATCAGTGTTTAATTGGCGTGTTTAGTGGCCTTACAACTCCACATTTACCTAACTAACTTACCAGCATAACTGTCCACCTCACAACGGGCATCTGTGGCGGTACTTGGCTGACCGCAACTGCCCATGGCTAGCAGCCTATCGAACCACAAGTATTATCCCTTCAATTGAGACGTAGAGGATCGGGAGAACAGCCTAGCCACTTGAGTGACTCGGCTACGACCATATCAGAGCAGCCGGTAAGAAATCTACAAGACGTCTTTAGTGAGCTAGTGAGTTTTTCCCGCCACAACTCTGCACAAAGAACGGTGCAGCAGTGATGCCCTTACCATTCTCCAACCCCGACTTCACGTCATATGGCGCCCAACGTGGGGCTAGAAAAAGCAAGTTTTCAATCTCTTTCAAAATTTTTAAAAATTTCAAAAGTTACATTTTTAAACACATTGTGCAGTAAATTTCATACACCATTGTCTCATGACTATGGTATCCTTCTGGTATGGCTACAAAAGCCATTTTCCAAACTTTAACAACTTTTAAAAAAATTCAAAAGTTACATTTTTAAATATTTCAAATGTTCTAGCCATTGTGACATTTATTCTAGGGCATCCTAAATGTGTTACATCAAACTACATGTCATGAACACGGCACACACATCACGTAATTTTTTTTTTAACCAACCTACAAGTGTTGGAAGTGTCTGTAAACTTCACAAGTGTCAAGTGTCTCAATGTAATGTCATCTGGATGTGTCTCAAAACACCCTTCAGGTGTCATGTACTTGTAAATAACCAAAAACGGCCTTTCAATCACTTTTGTAAAACTGTGCAAAAACTGGCATGCGGAGTGTTTACAAAGCAACCAGTAAAGTGTTTAACTGTGCATGCAACACAACTGTGTTCAAATCAGATAGTGCCAAACTTTCTCAATNAAAGCAACCAGTAAAGTGTTTAACTGTGCATGCAACACAACTGTGTTCAAATCAGATAGTGCCAAACTTTCTCAATAAGTTTCTGCAACTTTGTAAAATTTTATATAAAATTTGCACATCAAATATTAAGTGTAAGAGCCCTTCAGGCACCAATGGAGTGTAACAATGTAGTTTTAAAAACACTAAAACAGTGTTAAAATAAGTTTCAGGCCCTTCAAGCACAATTTCAAAACATTTTTNTGTAAAATTTTATATAAAATTTGCACATCAAATATTAAGTGTAAGAGCCCTTCAGGCACCAATGGAGTGTAACAATGTAGTTTTAAAAACACTAAAACAGTGTTAAAATAAGTTTCAGGCCCTTCAAGCACAATTTCAAAACATTTTTGCCAACATTTCCGTAAAATTTCAATATAGCAGAAGGGCACATGGTCAACAGGTTACTGTTAAACACGACAGAGTCGTGGTTTTATTTGTTAACGGGGCGATCTTAGCCGCGAGGCCATACCGCACCCCGGCCTCCCAGTAGGCGGGGAAGAGGGATCACGCCCTCTCATCGCAGACATGACCAGCGCTTTCTGAATTGACCAAACCCGTTTGCCCCGACCTGTACACAGGCCGCACCAGGCAGAGCCCCGATCTGATATTGCAGATCGCACAGAGCATGTCCTACCACAAGGCCTGAGATTCTAGCACTCAGATTACCAAGCGTGTGGTATAGCCGGAGCACTACCCACGCCCCTGACGTGATCTCGGGCACGCCCCCGGAACAATCCTGTTCAACGTCCGGCTCTTTTAGCAAGAGGGGGAATCTCTCCGAGCCTTCTCCAGCATGCGGAGTCAACCACTGCCAGCACGAGTCCAACCTCGTCTGATCCAAATTCCAGGGAGTACCCCTGGATGGGCCAAGCGGATCATCCCGTGCTCCCTCTTAATTTCCATGGCACGTATGGGTTTTCCTGTGTCCGACTGCGTCGCCTAACCTCCATGCGGGAGTGTGCGGAGTCCCTCAGAACAGGTGGGTACCGCCATGACCGTCCGGTTTTACTCCCTTTGCTGTCTTCACCAGGAGCCGAGCTCACACGAAGCCGCACACCAGGCCGACTCGCAACATCAGACACGCGTCCTTTACCATCCTAGAATTTCTTCACAGGGAAATTCCTGTTTTGGGCCCCAGTGGCCTGAGTGCCAAGAGGTCCAACACCCCACCAAGTGGTCGGGCCTTGGTACTATCTATCGGCCCAAGCCATCACGGCAGATACCCCTGAACAGCCGCTAGAAAACTGTTTCCCATAGGGCACGGGCGGCAGAGCCCAGTCTGTTTAATCAGGGGTGGCACGAGAAGCCCTGGGTTGCCATGGATGTTGAGAGGCTATAAGAGACGCATCACCCATCCTTTCCGGAAACCGGTAAGTAAGTTCGTCTCGGCTACCATAGCCTAGTACTGCCACGCCACCTCGAATGACCAACCTACACTCCCCCCACCGGGGTGACCGTACGATCCTCCCCCCGGCACATGGTCAACAGCAGCCATTGCCAATAGCACCCGCATTCCTGAACGAAGCGACTATTTTCTGTCACCCCATCACACCACCCCAGTGACGTCACACGCCACTGGAGAACAAGGGATCCCCGCAACGACAAAGAGACGCGAGGACGTGCAAGCTGCATCCTACTCTAGGCCGATCCTACCAGCTCACGGATCGATAGGGCGGACAGTATGTTGTATATTCTCATGTACTATGTTGTATGTGGGAGTGGAACTACCTATACAGTGTGCAGCACACATGTATCCACTATCTCGTAAGAAGTCCGGCAGCATTCCCAGGAGAAGCAGTGAATACCAAGATGGAGAGGCGGAAGTTCACGTATGATGAGTGTCCATCATTATCCATCTCTCTCGAGTGCTTATCAATCAAATCTTGCAACACTAGTATACCACACCTTTCTTATTTTCAAAATTAAGTTAAGGAATAATGGGGTGTGCGTTATACGCTGGGAAAAAAATCAAAGGAAGGAGCAGCAGTTGTAAACTGTTGGGAGATAATTGGAAGATGATAAATTGTAACTGTCTGTTATCCCTCCTCATTTTTCTCTCTCTCATTATCACTCCTCTCCTTTCTCTAGATGCTTTCTCCTAGTCCTTTTTACCCCACTCCCGCAACAAAAACTGTGAGCGACCACTACTTTGGCCTTTTCTACCCTAATGACAGTGTTTCCCTTCAGCAAAAAGGCGGTGTTACGATGAATGCCATGAAAGCCGTAAGTTTGCGTCCTATTTGCACAGCTTATTTTAAATTTTTCATCATGAAATACGCCAAATAAAATAGAAACTGCACAGTGATTCGGCAATTTGATGTGGCAGACATCTGAAATCAGTGGAACGGATGTGAAGGGGTGATATCACTTTTTTTTGGGAGGAGTGAACTCTCACATTCCAGCACAAGAGAAAGAAAAAAAGAGGAAACATCCTACCACAGCTGCTGATGTAAAAGAAAAAGCAAATAAAAAAAAAAAGGAAGCTGCCCAACCCAGTCCCTGGCATTATTTTAATGGCAATAATGTTTTGTGACAATATGGGCGCTGTCACAATGTTTTGAATTTTACCACACAAGTTATTTAATTAAAGTATTTTCCAAATAGATATCACCACACACAAATGTAAGGAAAGAAAATTTTCTCAGATACTCAAAAGGACACCACAAATTGTGGAAGCAGTTTCATTCATGGAAAATATTCTTTTTCCTAGGAAAAATTCTGTTGCACACTATACATGAAAGCCTGCTATAAATGAGTATACACAATATTTCTGATTTTTCTGAAATAGTCTTTGCATTACACTTTTACTTACTTCCGCTCATTTAAAATTTTAAAAACCAAAATTAAAAAACTGCACATGAAAATCTATTATTGACACACACTTCTGTATGTATCTCTCATTCTTTAGCTTCTCCCATAAGTCAAGTTTCGATTAGAAAAAAAAAACAGAGAGGGAGAGATAAACGAGGCACAAAAGGACAGATTGTGGGAGTTGTTTGTGGACAGGACGAGAGGGTGACAACTGTTGCTTGTTCCATGCAGCCAGCTGCCTGGTCGCCCGGGTCACTGTGCATGTAAGGCAGCTACTTGAGATGCTTATTTTGAAGCACAGCAAGTATGAATTTTACATACACTTTAAGGAAACTTTACTTACAAATTACATAATATACAGAATTATTATGTTCGGGGACTAAACACAACTTCGATTTGGATAGAATTTTGAATTAACCAAATTCGAATTAACAAGGTTTAGCAGAACATGATTTATCCCCAAACTGGAACTTAAATACTGAGACCCAGGACTTAAAAACAGAACTACAAGTTCTGGACTAGATACACCTACAGTTTGTTCACTGCTTCCCAAAATACTTACTATTGTAAACTAGATTCTAAATTATATGCATACATTACGGAGTCTGTTGCATTGTAAAGTTTGCCTGCACAATGCAGAGTTTCAGCAGTGTGGATTAAGGGGTATTCTCCAACAGTTACCATCCACTGGTTATGCTTAGGGACACTAAGTGCAACTTGGGACATTTTAAAAGGATTTTTTTTGCACATGCAACAGCGCTNGAATGCCATGAAAGCCGTAAGTTTGCGTCCTCTTTGCACAGCTTATTTTAAATTTTTCATCATGAAATACGCCAAAGAAAATAGAAACTGCACAGTGATTCGGCAATTTGATGTGGCAGACATCTGAAATCAGTGGAACGGATGTGAAGGGGTGATATCACTTTTTTTTGGGAGGAGTGAACTCTCACATTCCAGCACAAGAGAAAGAAAAAAAGAGGAAACAACCTACCACAGCTGCTGATGTAAAAAAAAAAGGAAATAAAAAAAAAAGGAAGCTGCCCAACCCAGTCCCTGGCATTATTTTAATAGCAATAATGTTTTGTGACAGTATGGGGCGCTGTCACAATGTTTTGAATTTTACCACACAAGTTATTTAATTAAAGTATTTTCCAAATAGATATCACCACACACAAATGTAAGGAAAGAAAATTTTCTCAGATACTCAAAAGGACACCACAAATTGTGGAAGCAGTTTCATTCATGGAAAATATTATTTTTCCTAGGAAAAATTCTGTTGCGCACTATACATGAAAGCCTGCTATAAATGAGTATATACAATATTTCTGATTTTTCTGAAATAGTCTTTGCATTACACTTTTACTTACTTCCGCTCATTTAAAATTTTAAAAACCAAAATTAAAAAACTGCACATGAAAATCTATTATTGACACACACTTCTGTATGTATCTCTCATTCTTTAGCTTCTCCCATAAGTCAAGTTTCGATTAGAAAAAAAAAACAGAGAGGGAGAGATAAACGACGCACAAAAGGACAGATTGTGGGAGTTGTTTGTGGACAGGACGAGAGGGTGACAACTGTTGCTTGTTCCATGCAGCCAGCTGCCTGGTCGCCCGGGTCACTGTGCATGTAAGGCAGCTACTTGAGATGCTTATTTTGAAGCACAGCAAGTATGTAATTACTGCAGCACTTAAAAATAATATGAATTTTACATACACATTAAGGAAACTTTACTTACAAATTACATAATATACAGAATTATTATGTTCGGGGACTAAACACAACTTCGATTTGGNTTAAGGAAACTTTACTTACAAATTACATAATATACAGAATTATTATGTTCGGGGACTAAACACAACTTCGATTTGGATAGAATTTTGAATTAACCAAATTCGAATTAACAAGGTTTAGCAGAACATGATTTATCCCCAAACTGGAACTTAAATACTGAGACCCAGGACTTAAAAACAGAACTACAAGTTCTGGACTAGATACACCTACAGTTTGTTCACTGCTTCCCAAAATACTTACTATTGTAAACTAGATTCTAAATTATATGCATACATTACGGAGTCTGTTGCATTGTAAAGTTTGCCTGCACAATGCAGAGTTTCAGCAGTGTGTATTAAGGGGTACTCTCCAACAGTTACCATCAACTGGTTATGCTTAGGGACACTAAGTGCAACTTGGGACATTTTAAAAGGATTTTTTTTGCACATGCAACAGCGCTAAGTAAAATAAAACAACACGCACAATACATTACAGCCAGCAAACCACTTAATGAAATTGCATAACTCTATGGCCGCCACATGTTCAAGCAAGATTTCCTTTTAATTGTCCCAAGTTTCCGTACAGTGTCCCAAGTATATCCAGTTGGCGGTACTGCCTGTTATCTCTTGAAACATTCAAAAATAGAATGCAGTCCTTCAAACTTGTGCAACCCTAAACTTCATTCAGTAGAGTGAGCTTGCACAATTAACTCCTGACATTGCACATAAGTGAACAAAGGAAAACATACCCATTGTCTATCCTTTTTTTCTTCAGTATCTTAGCGAGGCTGTTGAGACCACGCAGGGACTTTGAAAGGCTGTCCTGCTGGTGGGCATCATCAATCTTAAGCTGAGCTTCCTCGTAAGTCATGGCTTGGCGAGAGCAAATTATACTCTTGTGGAACTTGGTATTCAGAATAACTGCATCACGTGTCATCTCCCACACACAAGAGAATGCAAACCTCTCCTCATTCCCCCGTAATGAACATAGGTTGGAGCTCAGCAAATCTGTGTATAACCACAGAAACAAGAATTAACGACGTTAAACTAAATCAAAAAGCCAACTAAGACAAACAATACTGGCAACATATGCAAATGAACTACTATTAGTTGCTCATTACATGCTTTTGAAATCAACACATAATTCCTACTGTAACTACATGTAGAGTAACATTCTACTAAGAAGTTTTGGCAGGGAATTAAACAAATAGACTTATTAACCAGGAAAACCTTAAGAGGGTCGAATTACTTTGTTATTTTATAAAACAGGTACAAAATTAAACTTATTACGATGGAAAACTTTTCTATACTCCATTCACAGTTTCTTCACATTTTTTCAACATGTTCGCCTGTTTTTGAAATAACTTCTATACAGTACCATAAATATTTAACACTGTGATTAACTTTAGAGTACAGTATTATAGTTCTGATTAAATGAAACTTGACCAACAGCAGTTCACCAATACAAAATACTAGTGCGTAAGCTGCACTAAAACTACATTTCTTCTTCCTGTCTACTAAATTAGATAATTGTATTAATTGAAGTTGTTAAAGAACACCAGTTCCATTTCCGCTGCAGCAAAACCAAGGAGAAGAAGAGAATGACCCTAGAGCAGCACATCTCTCACGGAGAGAGATACATGAATAAGTGCATGCATTGCGGAATGACGCATTAAAATTTAGTTTGGAAACTGCCACTAGATGACACTGGAATGCACAAGACTCGTTCCGGCCGGTACAAAGGGCACTTTTTTTTTCTGGGGAGATGCCCACAGACTGAACACTGCGAAAATTTACAGTGTGGGAATGGTTCAACACGAGTTACAACGCAGCGCGAATGAGACACGTGGTAACTAAAACGGACACGCCAACATAGAGACGTAGGATAATAGAAAGCTTTGCAAACAGGCGTTCTCACAACTGCTCGGCTGCGTGAGACACTCTTGCCGGCTTGTGCAGCTAACTGGAATGGAAAACTGAAATGTAAAGCCCCGGGAAAAATAATAGTCAAAATAAATCCGCCAAGTTATAATCCCAAATACAGTTTTAATTAACTAAGAGTACTTCCAAAACAGATGCAAACAATTCATAACAAATCCCCCACCGCCTTCTCCCAAAAAGTTTTTAATAAACTAAATCCTTGAAAAAACAGCACAACAATTATCTAGTCCATAGGAACAAAAAAGTTTGTAAAAATTAAATTGGAACATAACATTCTAGCTTTGTGACGTCCAACACAAAGTGATGTAACCAACTTCTCTATCTGTCCACAGATGGCACTGTTCGTCATGATGGTTGCCAGCTCAGCGCTCGTGGTGGCAGGCACCAAATCCAAACATTTTAATTCTTAAGTCACATATCCCACAATATAACAACAGATCAATGATCAATGAACGGAACACCAGCGGTGTTGTCCACCATAATTACTGTTGTGACCACCAGGTCTTAACTGAACAAAACAAGAAGAAGACTAATAAAGCAGATGACAGCCCACCTGGTACCATGTCTATCCTCTTGTCCACCAAGTAGACCGTTGTACCCCGCAATGCAGCTTCTTTGTCAATTGCTGTGCCTGGCCGGATGAAATGGGTTACGTCTGCAATGTGCACCCCAACCTTCAAGAAACACAACATCAGTTCAGTCACCCCTCTCACACAAATTTAAAAAAGGAATTTTCAATTAACTATCTTAAACTACAGAGGAACCCTCCTAAGTTCCCTGATAACGGTAATAAGTTAATTAATTTAATGCCTTGTCTATTTACACACACATAATTTAACACTTTTAATAAGTTTTCCTGCTTAAAAGCAGGATTTTTTTCAGCCCCTTCAGAAATGTCTTAGCAGTGTTTTGCTAGTAATTACAAAATGAACCTCATGATGCCTGCTATTTGCATACTGTACTTTGTTGTACCTCCTCCTCTCGTTTTTAGCCCAGTCCTGCAGACCACGCAGCAGCACCAGGAGCCCAGAGGATAACCCTGGTGCATGTGTGAGTGCGAGCGGTAAGGCAAAAGGGCAGAGGAGGGGGAGAGCAGTAAGGAAAAAAGTGGCCCAAATTAAAGTGCACAGCAGAAAAGTGTCATTACAGGTGGGTGCTGCAGTACTTGAACGCCATGTGACTTCCAATACTCTCGAAACGGCGACATCGTACAATCTCAGTCTCCTGGACGAGGACAATTCAATGCACTTTTAATTTTTGATACAATGTTTTAATCAAGGGAATAATTATTTTGATTTTGAAATATTTAATGTAAAAGAATTAATTAAAGTTTCATGGTTTCATTATATTTTTGGTTCAAGCGCTTTGTGTAACAATCTGAGGGATACCTGGAAAGGTCACCTTCCAGCCAAACACGTTGACAGTCTTGGAAAGGCAACGGTGAGGAACAGATGTGGGTTCCATGGGGGCCTGCATCTATAGTTTGCAGAACATGTCTATGAGTTTCTTGTTCGAATTGTAATTTAATTCCATAACTTTGTTTTGTTACCCACACGAGTGCCCTCACCGCTTGTGGACTCATTTGGTTTTTATGCCTGAGCCGTGGTGTCCCCCGGTCGGGCACATCGCGATAGATGTAGGATGCCAGCTACGTCCAGTTTCAAATCCATCGGCATTCTGGCAAATGGAGATACTCAACTTTTTCATAATTTTTAGGTGTACAACTGTAGACTGGTAGTGTAACTGTATTTTTGCATCTTTAAAGGACATTTAAATTTTTCATCAGATTCAATGTTGTATTACATATCTAATGGCGGCCACGGCCAACAAAACCAATGACCAAGCATCAGCGCATGCGTTCTCATTTAGAAGCAATACAATTCCGTTCTTTCTGGGTGTGCAGTGTGACACCCGACAGCACTGCAGTTCAAGGAATGCCAATGTACTAAAATTAATTTTTGTACACAACTTTACAAAAAAAAATTTTTTTTTTCTTATAAACTAAAAATTGGTAGTAAATTTTTTAAATTAGCTTTTAAACAACATTTTGTGACATTTTAAAATCATACTTAACTGAACACACAACTTATAACAGATATAACATTTTAATAAAACATTAAATTACAATTAAATAGCAATAAAAATATTTTGTACAATATAAACTTCTTTAAAGCACATGTAAACACATTTTTCAACAAATAAATGTAGTAAAAATATATTTCTACAGTTAAATTTGAAAAAAAAAAAAAAAAAAAAAAAAAAAAAAAAAAGAACATGAATTCTTTACTGAAGTAAACTTAATTTAGCTGTTACAACACCAAAAGCAACAACAATAAAATTCAAAAATTTGAAAACTAATGCATAGACTGTATTTACCTATGTACCAACNTTTTTTTTTTTTTGTAAAAATAATAAATACAGTGTTACTAGATCTTGTAACTGTATAAATAACTGTACTTCGAGAAGGTACCATCATAAGTCAAGATGCTAAAAGTTGGTTTCCATTAGTCACTTTGCTTTTGGGATGATGAGTATATAAAATGTACCTGTCAAAACTGCACATTTGTATATGCTACGTAAAGTTTCATGTACACCACTAGATTAATAGTAACAATATTTTGTGCGTAAGTTTGTTTTATGCTTCTCCATTTTTAGACAGCGGTGTGAAAAGAACACACGTGTTTGAGCAGCAGTGATGGATCAATATGGCAACATAAATACTATTTATTCGTAGAGACCTGGAAAAGTAGGTGTTATTTTTGTCAAAAATAGCTGTTATTTTCTTGCTACAAAAAAGCAGGTTTCTGCATGACAATTGCTCCATTTTTTCATGTCCCTCTTTAAAAAGACATACATAATTTATTCGTAAAACCTAAAATTAGCAGTGTTATTCCCATTGAAAAGCAGTGTTTTATAACAATTATGTCCTTGCGAAAATACTTAACTCCCAGAGAAAATACAGCCACGTTTTTAAAACAAAACCACTAGTATCCTTTATCAACAAACAACACTGAACGCCATTTAACATTTTCTTACTTAAGATTTTGTATTCTGCCTGACACCTGGAACAACGGTCACAATGCACTGGCAAGGGCATACTGTTTCATGAAGAGACTAAAGTAAACAATTTATACACACTCGTAAAAGCACTGTTTAAGAAAAAAAAAGTCCTAGTACAAACAGAAAAAAAAAATTAGAGCAATCTACCTTTATGTTTTTATCTATCTAAACTTTCAACAACAGATTATTTCGTTAGGCTCACTAACAAAACTATCGTTTGTTCAAAACGTGTGTGTAATTTTTTACCACACATATTTCCAGAGAATATGTGTGATAAAACATATATTTAGCTGTAAGAATACAAGATTAAATTCGTAATAATTCAATTTACAAATATATTTTACATAAATAAATGCATAAAAACACATTTTTGACAGCCGCGCCACTTTGTAAATAATAGTTGGATAAAACGTGAAGATGCTATGGATGTAAACAAACTCAGCGAGCTAGTTGGCGCCAATTCCATAGATAATGTGGTGCTTGGTAGACGTGAACACAACGGCGGGGTTTCCTAGTGAGCAAATAAACTTTTGCAGGGCCGTGCACTAGAATGTTAACTCAAAGTGATGCATCATTACTAGCGGTCATGTTATTTATGGCCGTAACGACAAGTTACGGAAAGTAAAACATGTTTTCGTTTATGGTGATAAATCAAAGAAATCTACTGACCAACTCTCTATGCATTCGTATTCGAATATGCAAAAATACACAAAATACGTCGTAAGAAGCAACTATGTTACATACAACAATAATTAGTGAAAATACTACAGGATTTTGTACAATTCGTGAATTGCAGCTAGAATTCTCAAAAATCGTAATTTTTCATTTTTATGTGAAAATTTGCATTTATAGCGTTTGCTAAATTTTCAGGTCTCTACAGCAGTGAAGAAACTTTCCTCTTAACTTGTGCGCTAATTTACATTCTGATTTCCAGTAAAATATTCTCTAGCCGCATGTATCTATGGTCGTCAAGGCCTTGTAATAATTCCTGCTACCTTAACAGTAACACTTTTGTTTGGTGATTATTATATTTTTGAACTGTGTACGTGAAAAAAAAAATGATGGAACAGATGTGTCGTTCAAAGAAAGCTACAAAATGAGGTCCATGATTTAGTGACATTATTCAAAAATTTTAACAAGCAAAAATACATTTGGTAAACAGTGCGACACGTATTCCTAAACTCAACCACCAAACGTGATATTAACATTCATTGCGTGTCGGTGTGCATTTTTTTTTTTGCCATATTTAGTTAGCAAAGCAACAAAACAGATCATTGTGTAACACTCATTCTGAAAATATAGGTTAAGTTTCAAGTGAAGGTCGATGTAAATGTTCAAAACAGCTTTATTTGAAGTAAAATAGGAAAAAATTGCTTTATTCAAACCAAAGTGCCAAAATTTGCGTTATTTTTCATTTTATCGCAAATGACATTTTTTCAGGTCTCTATTTATTCGTGATTAATAGTAGTATTCTCAATGGATTATGCATACAAAGCTGTGATGCGAATGGCAGCATTGAGTGTGTACTGATCTACATAGTGTGGAATCAGATTGCCATGAAAATCTGTGCAACAAAATTAGGTATTTTATAAACAAGCTGTTGGAAAGTGGAAGGTTTTATTGGCTGGTCTACCACCGACAATTGTTGATTCAAACACTTTAACAGCGAATACAGTAAATGTTTTCACCATAGATACACATCAACACACCTCATAGTTACCATTCTCCAGTTCTCTGCAATGCAGAGCATCATCAATGTCTGTGCACCCAGGAGGATCAACAGAACAGATGTCCAAGTGTCGTAGGTCCTCTCTTTTCTGCTCATCCTGTAGGAAAGAAAACATTTCCAACCAACTCTATAAAACCGTCAGCATATTACTTTACACAATGCTATCATAACATGCCCAACCACCTCTAGGAACTTTCCACATACTATGCCAAGGATGCAATAGCAAATAGTGTCACAACACCAAAAAAAAAAAGAAATTTTGTAAATAAATTTGACTGGTGTGGACTAAAAATTATTTTCTGTGTTATTTGACAACCAATTCAAGTGGGTACAATTTTCCAAGAACATACATGGCAATTTGTCAAACTATGACAAAAGTATTAAAGCAAAAGTTTTGTGTTATGATTAATTCTCACAGGAAAGCTCCCACAAAAACTATTAAAAAAAATAACCGCCACAAGAGTTATTACTTAAAATTGTTCAATGCTTCTCAGTCACCAACTGTTTCAAAGATGCCACCAAAAAGGCATATTTTCCTTCTGGCTCTGCTTCAGCTTAACAAAATTCTGCCTTCATGCATACTCCAATATTCCTCCAACCTCCTAAGCAATAAATATTATTTTTTGTAATTATGTTTAAAGATATTTTAAACACCACTTCCTTGACATTCCTTGAGGTTCTTTTACCACTTGCTTTACTTCCATGACTATCAATAACCTATTTTGTTTGATCTGCACATGACCTAACCAGATAATTTCATCTTATAGTATTTCACGAAAAGTCTGCTTTTACTATTAATGCTCAAATTTTATTTGTCAATGCTTTGATTTGTTGACTTGCAGATGTTTGGTAGAAAACGTATGATTAAAAAATGGTTGGATATTTTGTAGTTGTCTGAACCAAAAAAAGCATTTAAGAAACATTTGTAGCCCAAAGACAAGTTTCTAGTTCTCATTTCAACTCTAAGGACTATTTTTTTGGGCTTGAAAGTGGGTAAAATGGATCTTTCCAGGACCAGTTTTAAATGCAAAAATTTCAGTACAGAATCTTCAGAGTGGTCTTTAGAAATGAATCATACTTTTTATAAGCATGCGATAAAAATACAGGATCACCACTTAGTCATGTTCAGGTGATTCATAGATAGACTGCACACCAGCTAAGAGCCTTGCATCTAGAGACAATGAGGAGGACCTATAAATTTTTGCGAACCACAAAATAAAGCAAAATACTGAGAAAATATCTTTATCTGTGCAATTCTGTAATAACTCCCGTATTCGCGAAACATCAATGAAATTGCTTGCTTTAGTGTACCTAAAACCACAGTGCATGCTTTTTACCATAAANACTGCAAGCTTTTTACCATAAAAACTATGACAAACATTAAATTATACAATTTTTCATTTCTTATAAAGCATTTCTCTCATTTACTTCACATACGTGCGGATAACAAAACTATTTGTGTGGTGATAACGTTGTTTACTATAAAAAAATAACAAAATTTTACTTCACGAGAACGATTGATGGCAAAGTCAAAAGATGATTGTTGCACGTATGATTCAATACATATCGAGTTGAATCGCTATGGCGCTCATTCTCGCCTGCGTGTATTTTACTTATAAACAAAACAAACATCTCTAACCAAAAATGTTGGTGATGTGACAAAATTAAATAGCACCTATATAGAACACAGTTGAATATTTTTTTTGTTGAATGTAATAACTACGCACTTAACATTTGTGCGGTATTTGTAAACACTGCAGACTTTACTCATCTTCTGTGCTCCGCTGCATGCATGGGCGCTGAGCCCTCCATCCCGCCATCTCGTTCTGCTCCTCGTATGCCATGCAATCAGGGCCTTTGAAATACTGCTACTTTATGTCACAATCAAGGCAGTTCACTGGGAATCAGTTCCACAGCCTCAATTCTGCCATATGCACCTCTCACACTAGTTTGCTTTCTTGCTTGTTTGTTGGCTAGATAATTACCTGTGTTTTTCAATACGTACTACTGTTTGCTTTTACACTTGTCACACAGTTTGCAATGAGCTCCAAGCCATCACTTTAAGTGGCGCGTCCGTGCTGGACTTACATTTATTCTGAGATCACCTGAAATTCCGCTCACGTTCTTTGATACAGCCGCCGCTGTATAATGCTTGACAAACCTATTCATTGTCCCTTAGACACTGGTTGACCACAGGTCGGAAATGTGTGTTACATTGTCTTTAGACAGAATAAACTTCCTCGTTCACTTCAATTGTTCCAGTCATTCGTTTCACATTTTGATATCTTATTTCCCAGTTACCTACTCTGTGTCTCTGCTTATGCACTTCCAGGTTCACGCCTAGCCTCCAGGAAGTAGAATCAACTACCATACCCGTAGAAGAATGCTCTCACCTCTTGTCAGAGATTGATATACTGATTACTGACAGGTAGCACCACCCTCCTAGTTACCACCATGGTAAGGGAAGGGAGAATCTTCCCAGGGTTCCCAGGCTAAAGTAGATAAAACAATTGGCTACAACGCCACTCATCTAAGTACCATAGTGGTCTCAGAGGAGAATGCTGTGAACCTGGGAGTAACTTTGAGTTCTGTAGTGGTCATATCACTCACTTAACTATCCCTTAAGAGGAACTAGGGACTTGACACAGGAACATGGTTGAGGCCCCGCATCCACCTAGAGGCCTATTTGAACCTACAACTAAAGTAAAGCGCAACCCGGGGATTGATCCCAAGGTTCACGAGACGGTGTTATATCCCTAGGCCTCCCCTGACTAACAACTGAAACCAGAGGTTTTTGAATGGTGCTTGGTAGTCTGGACTCTAAAAGGTAAAATACGACACCTACATACGACCATATGGAACCGCCCGCTAATTAGCATCTAACTGTTTGCTGATTATCTAAACAAAGCAAAAATTGTCAAGTTCAATGAATTTTCAAGTACTTGGCATATTTTTCACATACAGTAAGACCCAGAGTATGGATCTAACGAGTACAGCAATGTTACAACATTCTCGGGAACCATAAAAAAATGCTAGTAGTTGCAAATACATGTTATTTAAAATATGTTTGTTGAGACACATCAATAGCATACTACAGCTTGTGCAGCTACCATCAAATGGTAGGCCTCAACTGTGCCCAAAGCGCACGCCTGGCGAGTTAGGTTGTTAAGCCCTATGCACGATGCATACACCCATGAATAGAAGTGAATCTGCTGTCCTCTCTCCTCCCTGCACGCCATGCGCCATTATCAGTACATAACTTGCCAAATGCTGTGCGCATAGCAACAGTGATAGGTAATACAGTAAAACCTTGATTATTTGAAAAATGTTTGAAGCCAAAATTTTGTAGTTTTAATTATTTAATTTCAAATTATAAAACAATTTTTTTGGTTAATATGTTTATCCTTAGGGCACATCTTTTTTTCCCTTTTGAAAATAGTGTTAAAATTGCAGAAGTTCACAAAAACTAGGATCTGTGGTATTTACCCACGTAGCAATTTCATTTTTTCCTGGAAATAAGGCCGTCTAAACGGCACCGCTGGTACGTGGATAAGACAGAACTTCAGTCGTTCAAGATGCATGGCAGCGATAAGGGTAGTGATAGCATGCATGTCGCACATTACACCACCTCTACACTTAACTGCTTCTGAGACTTCAGCAGTGACGCTGTTATATTATGGTGTAATAGTTTCAAAAAACTGANGCCAAGGATGCAATAGCAAATAGTGTCACAACACCAAAAAAAAAAAAAAGAAATTTTGTAAATAAATTTGCCTGGTGTGGACTAAAAATTATTTTCTGTGTTATTTGCCAACCAATTCAAGTGGGTACAATTTTCCAAGAACATACATGGCAATTTGTCAAACTATGACAAAAGTATTAAAGCAAAAGTTTTGTGTTATGATTAATTCTCACAGGAAAGCTCCCACAAAAACTATTAAAAAAAATAACCGCCACAAAAGTTATTACTTAAAATTGTTCAATGCTTCTCAGTCACCAACTGTTTCAAAGATGCCACCAAAAAGGCATATTTTCCTTCTGGCTCTGCTTCAGCTTAACAAAATTCTGCCTTCATGCATACTCCAATATTCCTCCAACCTCCTAAGCAATAAATATTATTTTTTGTAATTATGTTTAAAGATATTTTAAACACCACTTCCTTGACATTCCTCGAGGTTCTTTTACCACTTGCTTTACTTCCATGACTATCAATAACCTATTTTGTTTGATCTGCACATGACCTAACCAGATAATTTCATCTTATAGTATTTCACGAAAAGTCTGCTTTTACTATTAATGCTCAAATTTTATTTGTCAATGCTTTGATTTGTTGACTTGCAGATGTTTGGTAGAAAACGTATGATTAAAAAATGGTTGGATATTTTGTAGCATTTAAGAAACATTTGTAGCCCAAAGACAAGTTTCTAGTTCTCATTTCAACTCTAAGGACTATTTTTTTGGGCTTGAAAGTGGGTAAAACGGATCTTTCCAGGATCAGTTTTAAATGCAAAAATTTCAGTACAGAATCTTCAGAGTGGTCTTTAGAAATGAATCATACTTTTTATAAGCATGCGATAAAAATACAGAATCACCACTTAGTCATGTTCAGGTGATTCATAGATAGACTGCACACCAGCTGAGAGCCTTGCATCTAGAGACAATGAGTAGGACCTATAAATTTTTGCGAACCACAAAATAAAGCAAAATACTGAGAAAATATCTTTATCTGTGCAATTCTGTAATAACTCCCGTATTCGCGAAACATCAATGAAATTGCTTGCTTTAGTGTACCTAAAACCACAGTGCATGCTTTTTACCATAAAAACTATGACAAACATTAGATTATACAATTTTTCATTTCTTATAAAGCATTTCTCTCATTTACTTCACATACGTGCGGATAACAAAACTATTTGTGTGGTGATAACGTTGTTTACTATAAAAAAATAACAAAATTTTACTTCACGAGAACGATTGATGGCAAGGTCAAAAGATGATTGTTGCACGCATGATTCAATACATATCGAGTTGAATCGCTACGGTGCTCATTCTCGCCTGCGTGTATTTTACTTATAAACAAAACAAACATCTCTAACCAAAAATGTTGGTGATGTGACANTGCTCATTCTCGCCTGCGTGTATTTTACTTATAAACAAAACAAACATCTCTAACCAAAAATGTTGGTGATGTGACAAAATTAAATAGCACCTATATAGAACACAGTTGAATATTTTTTTTGTTGAATGTAATAACTACGCACTTAACATTTGTGCGGTATTTGTAAACACTGCAGACTTTACTCATCTTCTGTGCTCCGCTGCATGCATGGGCGCTGAGCCCTCCATCCCGCCATCTCGTTCTGCTCCTCGTATGCCATGCAATCAGGGCCTTTGAAATACTGCTACTTTATGTCACAATCAAGGCAGTTCACTGGGAATCAGTTCCACAGCCTCAATTCTGCCATATGCACCTCTCACACTAGTTTGCTTTCTTGCTTGTTTGTTGGCTAGATAATTACCTGTGTTTTTCAATACGTACTACTNGCACCTCTCACACTAGTTTGCTTTCTTGCTTGTTTGTTGGCTAGATAATTACCTGTGTTTTTCAATACGTACTACTGTTTGCTTTTACACTTGTCACACAGTTTGCAATGAGATCCAAGCATTCACTTTAAGTGGCGCGTCCGTGCTGGACTTACATTTATTCTGAGATCACCTGAAATTCCGCTCACGTTCTTTGATACAGCCGCCGCTGTATAATGCTTGACAAACCTATTTATTGTCCCTTAGACACTGGTTGACCACAGGTCGGAAATGTGTGTTACATTGTCTTTAGACAGAATAAATCTTCCTCGCTCACTTCAATTGTTCCAGTCATTCGTTTCACATTTTGATATCTTATTTCCCAGTTACCTACTCTGTGTCTCTGCTTATGCACTTCCAGGTTCACGCCCAGCCCCCAGGAAGTAGAATCAACTACCATACCCATAGAAGAATGCTCTCACCTCTTGTCAGAGTTTGATATAGTGATTACTGGCAGGTAGCACCACCCTCCTAGTTACCACCGTGGTAAGGGAAGGGAGAATCTTCCCAGGGTTCCCAGGCTAAAGTAGATAAAACAATTGAGGCTACAACGCCACTCATCTAAGTACAATAGTGGTCTCAGAGGAGAATGCTGTGAACCTGGGAGTAACTTTGAGTTCTGTAGTGGTCATATCACTAACTTAACTATCCCTTAAGAGGAACTAGGGACTTGACATAGGAACATGGCTGAGGCCCCGCATCCACCTAGAGACCTATTTGAACCTACAACTAAGGTAACTGAAAAGCGCAACCCGGGGATTGATCCCAAGGTTCACGACACGGTGCTATATCCCTGGACCTCCCCTGACTAACAACTGAAACCAGAGGTTTTTGAATGGTGCTTGGTAGTCTGGACTGTAAAAGGTAAAAGACGACACCTACATACGACCATATGGAACCGCCCGCTAATTAGCATCAAACTGTTTGCTGATTGTCTAAACAAAGCAAAAATTGTCACGTTCAATGAATTTTCAAGTGCTTGGCATATCTTTCACATACAGTAAGACCCCGAGTATGGATCTAACAAGTACAGCAATGTTACAACATTCTCGGGGACCATAAAAAAAATGCTAGTAGTTGCAAATACATGTTATTTAAAATATGTTTGTTAAGACACAGCAATAACATACTACAGCTTCTGCAGCTACCATCAAATGGATGGCCTCAACTGTGCCCAAAACGCACGCCTGGCGAGTTAGGTTGTTAAGCCCTATGCACGATGCATACACCCATGAATAGAAGTGAATCTGCTGTCCTCTCTCCTCCTTGCACACCATGTGCCATTATCAGTGCATAACTTGCCAAATGCTGTGCGCATAGCAACAGTGATAGGTAATACAGTAAAACCTTGATTATTTGAAAAATGTTTGAAGCCGAAATTTTGTAGTTTGAATTATATAATTTCAAATTATAAAACAATTTTCTTGGTTGATATGTTTATCCTTAGGGCACGTCTTTTTTTCCCTTTTGAAAATAGTGTTAAAATTGCAGAAGTTCACAAAAACTAGGATCTGTGGTATTTACCCACGTAGCAATTTCATTTTTTCCTGGAAATAAGGCAGTCTAAACGGCACCGCTGGTACGTGGGTAAGACAGAACTTCAGTCGTTCAAGATGCATGGCAGCAAAAAGGGTAGTGATAGCATGCATGTCGCACATTACACCACCTCTACACTTAACTGCTTCTGAGACTTCAGCAGTGACGCTGTTATATTATGGTGTAATAGTTTCAAAAAACTGATACAGAAAAGCAAATAGAAAATAAAATCTAATCTTTGAACGTGAAAACTTTAATAAATAGTTTGTAAGCAGGGAAAAAAAAGATGAGCAGTTTTAAAATAAAACTCTGCACACTGTTAGCATCCCACATAAGCAGCAGCTTTAAGCATTTGCAGGGAAGTTAAAAATGAAAGGTGAATTACAGTGACTGCTACTGAATGATCATGAAAATAAAACTGTGTTGATGACGAGGTGGAGTAAAAACAAACCGTGATAGATTTGAATTTTATGGTCCCAAATATACGCTAACACTAGTAAATTTCCATCACGAGCTTCCTTGCTATGGTTTTCCACAAGAGAATCATACCCATGCCAGCCTTCCCTCACGCACACCCTTCAGTTTCCCAAAACCGGCAGCTGTCAGGCACTTCCCTCCCAACTTTCGCTGTGACCCACATTGCTGTCACTGGGATATCTTTGTCCTTGTCCAACTAGACAACCCCAGGGTGAATGGCATCTGACTCNTACACAAAAGGAAGGAAGAAGACATTGTAGTATCATCTCTTTCTTCCCCTTCAATACGGTCCTGCCTATTCACTTTACCTCTTTAACTTGGTTGGCTATTGCCGTGTCGCCAGGCGGAGTTGCATTCTCAAGAACAATGAGGAGTGGAGACAAGTATTGATCGCCGAAGCAGCTAAAAGAGGGGAGGTAGCGAACTACAAGGGAGGGTGTCAAGCAAAAGTGAGACGGAGATAACGCATTGGAAAGTGGCCGCAAAAAACTCCACTGGTTAAATACTCACACCCCATCTACCTTGTTCGAGTCGAAGGACGCCGCATGGTTGCTACCAAATTGCAACCTTTCCCCTCCTTGCCCTCCATGTAAAGCGAAAAAACTGAGTTCTTACTGGTTGTGTCCTGCGAGGATACTTAACAGCCAGAACATATCTCACCAAGCCAAATGTTTACACATGCATTTGCACCATAGCAATGGGCGTTTTATTTGGTAAATGTCTCTGTTTTGGAGTGTTTCATAATATAGTATAACTTGTTTATAAGGGACACTTTTACTTTTTAGCAAGCGGTACAGTGAATGATTACTGCTCACTAAAAAGTACGTACATGGCACGCCGCTCAATATTTTTAACATTTGTGGTGACAAGGCGAGGGTAAATATATACTTATTGAGTACAATTTTATCCTGTACACTTTCGCCTATTAAAGGAAAATCAATATTTGATTTTAAAAAAGTGTTTGCAGTGACACTTAAATACAAACTTTAAGCAGAAAATACACTTTTAAAAAAAATTTTAATTTTTAAAGGCCAAAATAGGTAATTTTAGATTTTGCGACAACAGCAATCTTACGACAGTGTTTTCGGGAACCATGGACACTCGTACAATTAAAGTTCTACTTTAGATGAATAAAAATTTAAATTTCTGACTGTGTATCTACTTGTGTAATTGTAATTATATTATTTAAATAACTATACATATAGTATATGTAAAACTTAATTTGTATGTTGGCACAATTTATTTTTTGGGTGTTTTTATGGATTATATAAACATGAGCATGATTATTTAAACATTATTTTACATATCTTCATATTCATTAGATTTAAGTATCATTTTGTTAAACCCAATGATCACATAAGCACTTGACACTGCCAAAATGAGTTACCTGCTCTGTGATTATCCATGGCAGGGTGGGCAAACAAGCGAGCACCGCCTCTGAGAATGAGCTGTGTGGGACGTCATGCTCAAGCAAAAGCACCTCATTCTCTGTGTCTTTGTCCCCGATGGGTCCCAGCGCTCGCACAAAGTGGCCCTGCATAGTACAACCACATTCACCGTCATTCCAATAACAAAACAATGCAGCACAAGCTGTTTCAACTGCAAGATGTTTTTTAAAAATTAATGGAATCTGCAAAATAAACAATGCACAACTAAAAATGTTTTTATTAAATAATTTCAAAAACTATAAAAGTGTGTTTTAAGTTTTTTGAATCTTTACGAAAATTTTTGAAAAGTAAGAATTTGAGGGCCACTGTTAAAATGATGATTAAACATTATTGGATTACAAAACTATAGTATAATACATTAAATCTACTAAACATTATCTCTAAAATAGTTTTAAATGAATAACTATAAAGTTTATATTTGTTTTGAAAGTAGAAACGTGACCCAGATAGAAAATTAAGGAGGAGAAAAAGCACTTCAGTGAGCTTGCTTACAGTATTATAAACATATTGTTCCCATTTTGTCAAAGTACACATTCTAAAAAATGGAAAATATTGTACGAACGATGTTGATAACATCANGTTCCCATTTTGTCAAAGTACACATTCTAAAAAATGGAAAATATTGTACGAACGATGTTGATAACATCATGAAGGACGGAAGTAATACCTGAGTGCCCAGGCAAGGTATGAAAATGGGTGTATACTGATGTGCTATTGGTAGATGCAAGATTATATGGTAAATAGAGATAAAAACGAAAACACCAAAATGCATGGTAATACACAGCATAACACCTAAATTTAAGTTAAGGCAAATGCATGAAATGAAAGAAAATTAGCAAAAGGACTCTATTTTAAAAGTAAAACTTTAATTATTTCTTCTAAGAAATTTTTATTCTGAATATTTTTGCAAGTTGGTGACCAATGGGAATTCACGTTGTTTGCAGCATAAAATATTTTAATACATAAAATGTAATTATATGTCTGTTATTTTAATTTAAATAAAATACTTACTTTTTATTATATCTTTGTTGCCAGACAAAAACAGAAAAGTCAAAATTTGTCACAAACTGCCTCTAGCTGGAGCTACTTTCAAAAATATATTAATTTGTTTGNATTTGTGGTGACAAGGCGAGGGTAAATATATACTTATTGAGTACAATTTTATCCTGTACACTTTCGCCTATTAAAGAAAATCAATATTTGATTTTAAAAAAGTGTTTGCCAGTGACACTTAAATACAAACTTTAAGCAGAAAATACACTTTTAAAAAAAAATTTAATTTTTAAAGGCCAAAATAGGTAATTTTAGATTTTGCGACAACAGCAATCTTACGACAGTATTTTCGGGAACCATGGACACTCGTACAATTAAAGTTCTACTTTAGATGAATAAAAATTTAAATTTCTGACTGTGTATCTACTTGTGTAATTGTAATTATATTATTTAAATAACTATACATATAGTATATGTAAAACTTAATTTGTATGTTGGCACAATTTATTTTTTGGGTGTTTTTATGGATTATATAAACATGAGCATGATTATTTAAACATTATTTTACATATCTTCATATTCATTAGATTTAAGTATCATTTTGTTAAACCCAATGATCACATAAGCACTTGACACTGCCAAAATGAGTTACCTGCTCTGTGATTATCCATGGCAGGGTGGGCAAACAAGCGAGCACCGCCTCTGAGAATGAGCTGTGTGGGACGTCATGCTCAAGCAAAAGCACCTCATTCTCTGTGTCTTTGTCCCCGATGGGTCCCAGCGCTCGCACAAAGTGGCCCTGCATAGTACAACCACATTCACCGTCATTCCAATAACAAAACAATGCAGCACAAACTGTTTCAACTCCAAGATGTTTTTTAAAAATTAATGGAATCTGCAAAATAAACAATGCACAACTAAAAATGTTTTTATTTAAATAATTTCAAAAACTATAAAAGTGTGTTTCAAATTTTTTGAATATTTACGAAAATTTTTGAAAAGTAAGAATTTGAGGGCCACTGTTAAAATGGTGATTAAACATTGTTGGATTACAAAACTATAGTATAATACATTAAATCTACTAAACATTATCTCTAAACTAGTTTTAAATGAATAACTGTAAAGTTTATATTTGTTTTGAAAGTAGAAACCTGTAGTGTCACTTTGGAAACACACCACAATGACCACTACACCAACGTGACCCAGATAGAAAATTAAGGAGGAGAAAAAGCACTTCAGTGAGCTTGCTTACAGTATTATAATCATATTGTTCCCATTTTGTCAAAGTACACATTCTAAAAAATGGAAAATATTGTACGAACGATGTTGATAACATCATGAAGGATGGAAGTAATACCTGAGTGCCCAGGCAAGGTACGAAAATGGGTGTATACTGATGTGCTATTGGTAGATGCAAGATTATATGGTAAATAGAGATAAAAACGAAAACACCAAAATGCATGGTAATACACAGCATAACACCTAAATTTAAGTTAAGGCAAATGCATGAAATGAAAGAAAATTAGCAAAAGGACTCTATTTTAAAAGTAAAACTTTAATTATTTCTTCTAAGAAATTTTTATTCTGAATATTTTTGCAAGTTGGTGACCAATGGGAATTCACGTTGTTTGCAGCATAAAATATTTTAATACATAAAATGTAATTATATGTCTGTTATTTTAATTTAAATAAAATACTTACTTTTTATTATATCTTTGTTGCCAGACAAAAACAGAAAAGTCAAAATTTGTCACAAACTGCCTCTAGCTGGAGCTACTTTCAAAAATATATTAATTTGTTTGGGAAGAAACAGAAAAGTACATACATTGTAAACTACATCTTATTATAATACCTGGTGTTAATGTAGGCAAGTTAGCTTGTTTGTGGCTACGTTATGGACAAATAATACAAGTGGATTTGTATTATTTCTGTTGTGATATTTGAGAAACACTTAAATGTGAAATGCAGACAAGTCGACTTGTCTCGTTTTATACTTAGACTGGCTGCTAGGGAAACAGACAACATGACTTGTTTACTTTTGCATAGCATTTCCCCCTCCCCTTTCCCTTAAAATGTATTAGTAGAAAGGAAGTGTACATTCTTGATAATGCTGTTATAAATCTAAATAAAATACAAAAAATTTCACAGATGAACCTACTATTTAGCCACCCTTAAATGAAACTAATACATTGACGCATGATGATCTTTGACAAGTAAATATACACACAACTTCGCCTCATCTACACACGGAATCACGTAACCCAGGTGGGGTGTGAACCTCAAAGAACTTGCATCCCGAGTCTACCAGCAATCCCTTAGACGTGGGGGCACTCACGAACAAAGGCAGCCAAGTTAGTTCGCCTTATTATCAGACATCACGCCAACCCTTCTTGTGTGATAGGACACAGGATGTTCCATGCAACTATTGGCTACTATCACCTGTCTTGTCCTACAATTCTGATCTTGCTCTGCAGTTACCCTTTTGTTGTATCATTTTCTTCAGAAAATGTCTGCATATTAAAAGAAATCTACACTTGATTAAAAAATTGTCTTTTTTATGCTATAAATGATTGAACAAGGACTTCATGCCAAAAATTGCAAAATTTCAAAGTACAGGTGTTGGGGTGGGTAAAAATCTAGCCCAAAATTCGTACAAAAATCTACAGTGACAGAGCTGTCATAACTACCTTATTTCTGGAAAACCAGGAAGGGTTGTTTTAGTAAGGTTCTACTGCATGCAGCTGATATCCCTAGAATCAGGTTTAAATTTTCAAAAGGTCAGATTTAACATTTAAAACTATGCAGTTCATGATTACATTCACCAATTACAATCATATATTCTAAGTACATAATACAATAGCATTATATGTAAAATGCTAAAAAAAATTACGTGGAAAACTATTTTTCAATAAATTTGTAATCACTCCTCATTACGTTCCAAAAAAATATTTTTTTTAAATACCCTTGTACACGTTTGTGGCTATCTGCGAAATGTTTAGTTAAAAACAGCTGTTTTAAGTTCCCAGCAAAATAGTTTTCAATCACTGCATTTCTGTAATGCGCTTTTGAAACATTTAGGGATTGGCATACTTTACCAAAATTTGGATCTACTCTAAAAATTATACAGCAAAATGGATTATCGCTTGTTGTGGAATAAATAGCATCAATTTATATTCAGCATGATAACAACTATGAACAAAAAAATTTCATTCAGTATACGCAATGCACACGAGGCAGTAAAATACCTTGTACTTCATGCATAGCAAGCACCTAATTTTTAAGACACAAATTTCATTAAAAATGTGGGCGCTATAATTGGTTGAGTAAATATACTAAATAATGTAGTGATCACATTTCTATTGTCACATGATTGGGCTTGCCAAGCCCCAAAAAACAATAAACTTATGAGTAATATGATAATAAACTATAGCGCTTCTAATATTACCATTGGGTACCTCGAGTTACGTGGCCATGAATCAATGGCAGCAATTATTCTTTGGTGAGCCAATGTATCTGCTTGTCTTGTCTCTAACCGTATCTTCGGGATCTTCCGCTCAGCTGGTACAAATATGTGGCGAGAACTCTAAATTAAACAATCAAAATGCCACAAAAGTATGATGAGCTGCATTACAACACTTCCATCCATTACAAAAACTAATAATAATAAAACAAGGTTATTTATTTCATTTTTTAAGTATTTCATTTATATTATATACAATACATGAAGATAAGAAATTTTCTGGACAAATTAACTTTTAACAGGGGCTCTAACAAGGAAATTGGGACTCAAGTCTAAAATATAATGCATGATGAGAACATGCACCAGTTTTTAAAAAATGAAATTATGAGAATTCTAATGTAATGATACATACCCCATCAACTGGATTGAGCTGCAAGATGCCACAATACTGACGCCACTTGCGACGAATGATGCCAACAATCCTACCCGTTGGCTGCTTCTCCACCTGGCGCTCTGGTTCTTGTGTTCTGAGAACTGGTTCCTCCTCCAACACATCACCTGCAGCATTGCACAGATTTCTAACTTAAGATACTAAAGTACAGCTGCCTGTTGAAAACACATAAAGACCTCTGTTTCTCACATAAGAACCTAATTATTAGCATCGCCCATCCCTTCACCTTCTCAGATATCAGATAAGAACCTTCCACCTCCTTCAACAGCTAACAGAGAAAGAATGTGGAGTGGAGAGATTTGGGCAGCTCTTAAAGTCTACAATACACAAGAATAAATATAAAAGAAATTTCAGTCCAACTATAGTACCCCCACCATTTCAGGCCTTGCACCAAGCGGGGTGGGTAGATGAAGGCTGCGGCCATAGCAGCTGCTCATGCTAAGAAGGCAGCAGAGAGAGCTCCATAGAATCTGCTCATGTATATGCACGTCTTCATGAGTAAACACAGGCAGAGAAGATGTACTGTCGCCCCATAGTTGGCATCTGGCCAGTGCAATGATCCGGCCTACTCCACCTGACCCATGCGAAGGAGACGGTTAGTACCCGAGTGTTATGCCGCTGCCTCTCACACCATCAAAGAGTGACTTCATCATCAGTGCCCCTACTAGCGACAACGCAAGACAAGCAACGAGGTTGCTAAGACTTCAGTCAGCTGGAGCCGCCAAAACCCTGAGCACCTAGTGTCTATGCTCCAGTCGAAACCAGCATTGAACTTAGTACAGAACCCACATCAACAATAACATCAGTGTCTACCAGCACCTTCCAGCAGCCAGAAATCTTGCTTAGAAAGACCCAGGGAGTTAATTAATCCAAGAACACCCAGAGAACCACAATTGTGGCCGGGGTGAAACGGGAAAGTGTCCCTCTGTGGCTAGGTGNATCCACATCAAAAATAACATCAGTGTCTACCAGCACCTTCCAGCAGCCAGAAATCTTGCCCAGAAAGGCCCAGGGAGTTAATTAACCCAAGAACACCCAGAGAACCACAATTGTGGCCGGGGTGAAACGGGAAAGCGTCCCTCTGTGACTAGGTGGGTGGTGCATTTTTTTGTAAAGTTTATCAGATGATGAACTAAGCCTCATAAAATTGCCATCTGGACGGTGTGCAGAAAACATTAACTTTCATATTTAAAACTTTTACACAGTTTCACAATTTTCCAGATATAGGCTTTACGTATGTTCGATTTACTACTTGATCTGTATTTTCACTCTTAAACCACGTAAGGAACGGCTTTAATTGACAAAGAGTTAAAGAACAACTAAAAAAGATCTGAGTACACTTAAGAACAAAATATAAAGAAGTTGATAACCGATAGTACTGATCTACCGTTTTTCAGGGGACTGTCAAAAAATTTCCATACATACAGAATTTTAGTAGATGAGGGTTTGACATGTACATCAATAAAATACAGCTTCTAACCTATTTGACTTCATGTTGAGTACCTATAATGAGACTTGTAGGTAAACTTATCTGTGAATATATTTAAACTAATAAACACAATAAAATGGGAATCTTTTAATAGTGTATTACTGTTTTGGTATTACTGTAAATAATACATTAAAAAACATTTCACCTCAACACATTTAAACAAAGAATATATCATCACAAAATACTTTATATATAATTGATTGTAATCTGACAACGAATGGAAAATGTCCCAAAGCTTTCAAAAGTTCAAAATAAGAAAATAATATGACACCATATTTTGAAATGTGTTGCGTGCACCGAATCAGCTGAGAGCAGACAGAGAGATTATCGACTGTCCAACGCGCTCACGGTGGGTGTGTCGAAGAAGGGGAAGCTACAGCGGCGGAAGGAGTGAAACAATTTACCCTTCCCCCTCCAAATCCAGTTGGCACACAGAGGGAGGGCATAAGGATGCTACGCTGGTTGCTAAGCAACTAGCTCCCTAGGAAACAAACTTTGCCTAACATCACAGAGGATAACCAAAGCTTATGTAATCCAAGCCACATATATACACACGTTGGTGATGCCATGCTCATGTGGCAAATGTGTGGTTGAAGTAAATAATAATATTTCACTTATGAAAAAGTGTGACTTTGAGAAAGAAGAAGATAACTAATGGGATTAAAATTTATTTCTTTGCAGTCTTCAATAAATAATTGTTTAAAACCACCTCCTCTGATTTTTCCCATACACTTGGCAAGTTACACTGCGCTTGGCTTCGGTGCTTACGCTTTATTTGATGACAAAGGATGTCATATAGGCCCCTCCAGGATATCAGTTTATTCAGAACACGTGCGTGTATTCAAATAAATTAATGTAAATCCTCCAATCTCCCCACAATAAGCTACTGAATATGAACATTATGCTGGGTAATACACGTTGCTCTGTGTTCAAACAACTTTTGCTGACAAGGAGAGGTCAAGTATACACTACTGTGCATATAATTTTATTTGGAAGATGCTATCTATTGAGTAAAATTAACATTTCATTTAAAAATAATGTTGATATTCTAACCGATATAATAAAATATCAAATTTACAAAAGAAAACATTTTTGCAAAAAAATTTATTCCTCATTGAAATAGGTATATTGTCTAACATTTTCAGGCAAAACCATTTACTTTAGAATACTAGTCATAAAAGATAATAGGTGCAACTATTTTAAGTGAAGGATAATCTTGATAAAATTTATATGATCGGATTTCCATCACATACTTGTGACTGCAGTGACCTTGTTAGAAATCAGTCGGCAGAGCACATGACCGCTGTGTGGTGTGGTGCTTTTGATAGGATGATCGTGTGTAGTTAAACTGAGATCACACGATTAGTTTTATTTAATGCTTCAAATACTCTACTGATTGCCCTCTCGCCAGGTGGGGAGGGAGGGGTGAGGGAACANTGATAGGATGATCGTGTGTAGTTAAACTGAGATCACATGATTAGTTTTATTTAATGCTTCAAATACTCTACTGATTGCCCTCTCGCCAGGTGGGGAGGGAGGGGTGAGGGAACACTGTTATAACATCCCTCTTATAACTCCTGCTTAATAAGCTGCCTTCTCTAGGTCCACAAACATGTTTTTCAATACAACATTACCCTCTTATAATGTTTTCGCTTATATAAAGCTGGCATTTCTTGCAGCCCTTGAGAAATGTTATAACAGGGTTCTACTGTAAACGCTTCTGCTCTCATCTGTATGTAACGAGAGGATGGCTGATACAGAAAGAGGAGAGGATGCAAGGACGGCACACTGGTTACTAGGTAACCGCTTCCCCCCTAGTCAGGCGTGTAAAGGGGGGGAGAGTGCCAGAATTATTGAATCACCGGTCAAAACCATCAGCCGAACTGAAACACAATGCATCTCAGAGATGATAGACATCAGCATGTTTAACGTATTTCACACATAGTTATTAGACGTTAAAAACTATTGTTGCTGGAAATCTTAAGTGACAGGACCAAAACATATTTTGATTGATGTAATATCCAATAAATGATAAAAGCAGGAAATTGTATAATTATTTATATAGGAATTTTTCCAGGACCACTGAAAATAGACATTGGTTATGGTTTATCGGTGCATGGGTTTTTGGTACATAGAAAGTTCACTGTATCTAACAAAATTGAACACAAAAAGGTAACAATTACATATACGTTCTACTAATACGTGAGTACAACTGAATTACACTCAGACTTAGCAAGAGATATTTCATGCTAAAAGTTGTCAACATAAAATTCCCAAAAATTTTAAAGCAAATTGGAGAGGGACATGGGGGGATGAGGGACTTTCCCAATTTTAATTTTCTTGATGAATGTACATGTGATGGAATAATATGAACACCCAAACAATAATTGGCAGTTCTTAATCACAGAAGTTCAGGGCACACCACCAAGCTTCAAGTCTGCAAGCTTCTGGTCATGCAGAATTATTAGTCGACTAGCAGCATTGGTACAGGTTGTGTAAACATTCTGACAGGTGTTCATATTGCCCGTATTTTGTCTGCCGCAACCAGAAAGTAAAGATACCAGCGATTGCAAAAAATTGAGTGGAGTAGAGACGTTTGGGCAGTTCTTAACATGAAGTCTTGAGAGCAGATGAGGGTGAAGCAAGGCGAGTATGGAGCAGCACCAGAATGCAAGGGCAGGGGAACAGGAGATTCCTGAGAAAACTAGCGACATCGTCCGGCACCAATTCCCAAGTGCGAAAATCTGGAAGTGGCTCTGCCAGGATTCAAACCTGAAACCTGGTACGCCTTAGTAGAAAGCAAGCTCTCTAGCTGCTGCACTACCATGGCTCCCACAGCAAGGAACAGAACCACCTAAAAATATTACATTAATTTTTCTGAAAAAGTTATTCTTGGAATAATTTACTAACCTGGATCATCTCCTTCATCAACTAAAACAATTTCAGAAGGCGAAGACCACTGGTCTTCTGGAAGGATTTCCAGTGCCACGGTGTCACCATCAACTGCTCTGTTTAGTCCTTCACGTCCCTGGACGAGAATCTGCCCGGGCCAGAAATCATTTAATCACTCTCACAACATTACCATAAGTTTATGTACACTGCTACCTGCTAGAGCGGAGTGGAGATATTTTGACAGCTGTTAACAACAAGGTCTTGACAGCAGATGAGGGTGAAATGAGGTGGAAATGGAGCAGCACTAGAATGCAAAGGCAGGGGAAACGGGAGATCCCTGAAGAAACCCGCAGGCTACCGACATCATTCTGCACGATTCCCACGTGCAAAAATTCTGTAGCGACCCTGCCAGGAATAAACCTGACTCACCTTGGTGGGAAGTGGGCACTCCAACAGCTGTGCCACCATGGTCCAACAAGCTAGAGAATTGTTATAGGTAACAGCGTTGTTATAGGTAAAAATTAGGTCAAAAAAATTCATGTTTCCCCATTGTTATAATGGCTAGCTTGTCTACATGCTCCAAAATGCCAATAATTTAAAGTCTATTCTGCAAATTGTAACAGAAAAATGTCAACATAGCTTATTGCAAATAAAATTAAAGAAAGTTCTCTATACTAAATTACATTAATTCCAGTTTTCAGCCTAATCGCTACTGGCATAAATAAATTATAAAGTAAAAACCCAAAGTCCTTATTATATGTATTTGAAAATTATAGAGTTTTTCTAAGTGCCAGGTGAAATCTTATGGTGGCTTTCACTAACTTCTTCAATTCAATATCCAGTTTTAAACCATTAGACAAAATATGTTAATTACAGATACAGTATTATATACAACATATGCGTACTCAAAAAATTTGTCTCTTAAGCTTTGTTGTAAAGGAAAATAATTATCTGATTGATACCAAATTATTGTGGGATAATTACAGTACATGTGCGAAAACAACCTGCCTATAAATTTAAGTGATAAATTCAAAATGTCGGTGCCAAACATGTTTCCTGATAGTGCGAAAGCCTCAAACATTCGTTGCAGCAGCACCAAAATTAGCGTGATAATTCAGCAACAAATAATTTTCTAACGACTTTCAGTATTAAATCACACCTGGATTTTTCAGAATATTTATGATTAATGTTTCCTGGATTTTCTAGGATTTTTGTTAGTTGGATTTACAATTTATGTTCAGAATCAGTGGCAGCCCTGGGCTAGAAAATTAGAATACCCACACATTTCTTAATTTTAAAAATAATCTATTAAAATTTATTTTACTATTATTGTAAAATAAAAATCAAATAATTTTACAATTCTGGTACAGCCAACATTCGTTTTGCTATTATTTTAGNCTTTCAGTATTAAATCACACCTGGATTTTTCAGAATATTTATGATTAATGTTTCCTGGATTTTCTAGGATTTTTGTAAGTTGGATTTACAATTTATGTTCAGAATCAGTGGCAGAAAATTAGAATACCCACACATTTCTTAATTTTAAAAATAATCTATTAAAATTTATTTCACTATTATTGTAAAATAAAAATCAAATAATTTTACAATTCTGGTACAGCCAACATTCGTTTTGCTATTATTTTAGNCACTATTATTGTAAAATAAAAATCAAATAATTTTACAATTCTGGTACAGCCAACATTCGTTTTGCTATTATTTTAGAGATGAGTTAAAAAATGGGCTTACTAATTGTGGCATACTATAACTACCCACAAACCAATTTTATCAGATATCACTACTCAAAATATCATCTTAACTAATTCCAAAATAATAAGACTTGGTATTCTGTCTTGGTGACACAATAAACATCACTCACCATCTTGTCCTGCCCATCGACATTCACCGTGCCCTCCAAGAAGTTCTCGCGAGAAGCCAGGAAACTCCCTTGGCACAAGCGACCACTCTTGATACCTGCATGGATCTGTGACGAAGTGAGGTGTGGTGGGAAGAGGGGATCCCGCCCCACCCAGCCACCCACATACTGCAAGTTAACCAGGTTCAGCTTGTCCTCCAGCCCCACGTAGTCAGTAAGGCTGCGCACATAGTCTATGACTAGACAAACACAGCACGTCATAGCACAAAGTCACTTATACCACTGTACAAACATACAGGCATGCTCACTGCCTGAAAAAATTGTATCTGGCGTTATCTAAATGAAAAACGCACACTATCTATATATTTGTTGCTGGTCCTTTCAACCATCACATTACCTTAGAGCTGAAATTTTATTTAAGTCAGTATTCTGTAATTACTTTAAAACGAATTTCAATACAATATACGGTAATTTTCTAGTTTAGGGGCTTTTCTGAAAATAAGAAAAAAAACTCCAGAAAGTGGTATATTTCGACTCTACTAATAACGTAGAACACGAATATACTAGGGGCATTAACGTACGACGAATTTCCTAACATGTACCCACCTAACCTAACAGAACCTAACTCCACGATGGGTGAATCACTATT
>NQII01002103.1:15901-123153 GCA_002778355.1 Clitarchus hookeri | reverse complement strand
CATAAAACGTTTCGTTCAAAACGTAAACAAACTGTCAGAAACAGTCACCTCACAAACTTGTTCAATTTTTTAAAATATGTTGTACTTATTTTAAAGCTATGCCCCCAATATATTCGTGTTCTACGTTATTAGTAGAGTCGAAATATACCACTTTCTGGAGTTTTTTTTCTTATTTTCAGAAAAGCCCCTAATCTAGAAAATTACCCAATATACTTAACACTACAGCATACTTAAACACTCATAACAGTCCCACACTGGATTCTGGTAATAATGCCTGCATACTGTCTGGGTATTTATAAGCATCATCAGCAGTGAATATGTTAAATTAGGTAAGACCCGCTGTATCCTCCAAATACAGTGTCCAAAAGAATCCTTACTTTAAAATAAATAAATGAAAATTAATAAAATGCACAACATTTCTATGGACCTCGAGAACTATTGTAGTTATGCAATTTTGGTTTATATATCATAATTCCCTAGTTTGGTAATGCATTCTAACATTATTACTAGTGACAGGCATTTTGATTTTTACAGCTTCATGTTGAGTCGGGTCAAGTTGTATGAAACTCGCCAAGTCAAGTTCAGTATAAAATTTTTGGGTTAAAATCAAGTTTGCACCATTGTACCATGAGCACTGGTATAAGGCCCACCCCTTGTAACTTACTCACGCTCTTATACGAGGTTCATCAAGAAAAAAAGGTTTGGGACTAGTTTCTACCAACAACAATAATACTTTGCCTGATTAAGTGATTCACAGCACTGATTTTACCCTCCTGCTGATGAGTGAATGACTATAATAGAAATGGTAACGTCACCCACATGACGCTGATAGAAAAAAATTTTGATAACTGTTACACGAGTGCAGTGGCAGGGTAGCTTTCAGGCTGGTCCGTTAGCATGCCGCCTAGTGGGCGGACAGCAGTCCATCACTTAAGGTTTATGTAAATAGTAGTTCTTTTTTTTTATACACATGTTTTTAAAATGCGAGAAAAAAAATGGCACGTGTACCGTGTCTATGCATATTTCTGCTTAAGGTGTGATGTGCCATGAAATAAAGAGGCTTTTATGTGTTTAAATACTTTGTATGGTTGAATGTATTTGTGTCATGCTGAGATTGCACCAGTCGACCTTAGACAGTTTCCAATTGTGTTATACGTCACTTGGTGCGGTGGCACCACACAGACAGCAAGAGGAAGTGGCATATATTGCATTATCGGGTTTTATTGCAGCCGAACATCACTAACAACCATGTATCAACACATGTAGTCTAGTTATTAGTTTCATTTTGATGCAACTTCAGCAGAAAAGCAACAAAAAATTATTGATTCGCAAGACTATAAGTTATTGTTTGTTTATAACCTAAAAGCACACTGATTCAACTTGCACGTTCAGTGCCTCGATGAATGCTGGAAAAAACTTGACTTGGATGACGAGTAAATCTTTAGTTCGACTCAACGAGACTCGATTTTTTGAGTCTCGACCCATTACTAATTATTACCAAGAAAAATGTACATTATTGATGGTATGAATAAACATCTATAATCAATACTTACAGGACACTTCAACCTTAACATAATTTAACCACTTTTCTTTCTATTACAGTAATAAGGGAAACTATTTTATGCAGTTAATTAGTTTGAAATTACCAGAGATATATTTTCAATACCATTTCAGAAATTTCTTCACTAGCATTTCTGGAATGCTTCTCTAAAATGAACAAAACATTACATAATGACTAAACATAAACTATAAATTTATACAACTTCATTTTGTCTGTTCATAAAAATGCAAAGAGAGGTACATGAGGTAACAGTACCACAACTTTGACTGAAGGTAACTATAGACTTCAACTAAGCAAGCATTACCAAAGGGCATTTACAAGACGATAATAAATAACTATTTCACAATAGCAGTGGGTTTAGTATCTAACCAGATTGGGAAACCAGTAATCCAAGAATCACGCTCTGATAACAGCCCCATGTAACATTCAATGAACCGCTAGGCTAAGTTACCACTAAATCCCTGCAGCACGATGTGTGCACAACTCACCGGTGCGAGCAGTCAGTCCCTCGTTCTCAGCCTTCTCCTTGTTGTCGATGTCATCCGTGAGAAGGACTACTCTCACCCGCCTTTCCATCTCCTCTCCGGCCTGACTGGGGGCCAGGTGGCTTTCATACCACGCCGTCGCCACGCGGATGGCACGGTCGTTGCGATCGTTAATCTTCTCCCCTGGCTTGCGCTCTATGTACGTGTCGCTGCAAGATTAAAACCACAAGGCTGTCGAGACATCTCAGCAACACTGCAGAAAAGCATGCACTAATGCAATTTCACACACTTTACCTACATGACTAACGGATGTGTAATGAGGCTGTTACACAAGATGGCTACAACCACTTTTTTCTATCTGACCAGCAAACTCGGCAGAAGTAAAAGATATTTACCGGTGGTGTTCATTAACAAAGGTGTAGAACTTCCTCTGTGGGTTGGACAGAATGTTCTTTAGCCTCTTGTAGACAGACGAGCTGCGATGCTTCACCTCTTCCAAGACTGTTTGCACTACGATCACATTGCACATTGCCTTTTCTTCCAGTACGTCAATCTGCAATCACGGATTATGTCTTCAGACCTTAGTAACAGATGTGACAATGACAGAAATAGTGGCTGCAAACATTAAAAAAAAAAATTACGCCCCAGCACCAGAACTGAACAAGTTTTAAAAGGGGAAAAAAATTCATTTTAAGAAATGATCTGCTATGCTCCAAAATTCTCTATTACATATGTAGTCATACGGACAAAACGCTCGATCTAAAAAGTACATCTGCAAGATTACATCTGCTTCTGTTAATGCTTTGCTGGATATTGTTTGCTTCAAGATTTTTACGAGACCATCATTTAATAGCTGGAGACAAGATAATATGCTGAATAGTGATAACACCAAAATGCACAACAAAAAAAATATAAGTTAAAGAGTGAAATATAATTAAATTAGCAAAAAATACTCTATTTTATTAGTAAAAATTTAATAATTTCTTTTAACAAATTATATTCCAAATATTTTTGTAAGATACAGACCAAAGAGAACGTGCATTATCTAGAAACTTCAACATTTGTACCAGGGCTGTGGAGAAGTCAGAGTCGAAGTCGTGGAGTTGGAGTCGGAAGAGTTTGAGCAATTTTGGGTGAAGTCTGAGTTGGTTAAAACACAGTGATTCCAACTCCAACTACATCAATTAAAGAACTCATATATAGTCAATTTTCAAAGGAAGGAAAGAAAGGCTTATGAGATTACTTTCCTGTCTGTGTGTCTGTGCATGGCCCAATTTTCAATTTTTGAACAAGTAAACCGATTTTCACCTAAATCGGTACACATATAATACCTAGTAAGAACACGTGACTTTTATAGTTTTCTACCACACCTGGCACTTACTTCCAAATTGTGGCCATTTTAAAATTTTGGGTGATGTCATATTTTGGGAACCATTCAACTGATTTAAACCAAAATTTTAATGCTGCCAGACTGTTGTATGAGCATTAAATTTTGAGATGGATATTGTTGTTGGTCATCCATTTTGGAAAATGGCACCAATTGATAAAATTAAGATTTTACACTATAACTCGAAAACTATTCAACCAATTCTTACCCAATTTGGAATGTAGGTAATACTATAGTAGGCTATGTAAACGTAAGTAAATAATCTTAATTACTTATTTTCAAAATGGCGGCCATACAAGTTTTTAAGTTTATATAGTATATCCGCCATGCCGTTTAACCTATTTCGACCAAATTTTGTATGCTGAAGTATTTATTACAAGCATCATACACAGCAACACATAACCACTTATGTCAGCCATTTTGTAAGGTAGTGCCATACAAATAAATAATGTTTTTGTAATATGTCTGTATCCAATCAACCAATTCCTACCAAATTTGGCAAACAGACAGTATTGATGCAGATGGTGTTCAGTGATGTTTTAAGCATGTCATATTCTTATTTCCAAAATGGCGGCCATATAGCCATTTTAGCTCAGAATGTTATATTGTTGAAACCATGCAATAAATTTTAACTTAACATTGTATGCTGGCAGTAGATATTACAACTAACAACTATATCTACACAGATCATCTTTGGTTCGCCATTTTGTAAGATAGCACCACTCGAAAAATAACTATTTGTGTAACATCTCTGAAAACAATTGACCAATTCCTATGAAATTTGGAGAACAAGTAGTACTGTGAAATATGACGTAGAATTCCTTTTTTAAGTAAGTCAGACACTTATTTTCAAAATTGCAGACATTGGACTATTTTAGTTTTAAACGCTATATTGTCGAAACCATGTTGTCATTTAGAACATATTTTTGTATGTTGGGAGCAGATATTATAACTATCAACTGTATGTACCTACATAAAGTATCTTTTGTCCACAATGTTTTAAGATAGTGTCATGAGAATAAATACAATTTCCATGTCATATCTTGGAAAAAAATTGGCCAATTCCTATCAAATTAGAGGAACAAGTAGTACTGAGGCGGATTACGTTAAGTGGTATGTTTTAAGCAAGTGAGAGACTTATTCTCAAAATTGCGGCCACACAGCCATTTTAGCTTAAATGCTGTATCTTCGAAACCATGTACATCTATTTCAACTTAACTTTGTATGCTGGCAATTGATATTACAACTAGCAAAAGTATCTACAAAGGGCATCTTTTGTCCTCCATTTTGTAAGATAGCACCACATCAATAAATAAAAATTTTCTGTCATATCTTGGAAAACAATGGACAGATTCCCACTACAACTGGTAAACAAATAGTACTAAATCAGGTGGTGTAAACTAGTATGTTTTATGTAGGCAAGGCACTTATATTCAAAATTGTGGCTATATAAATATTTTATATCAGTATATTTTACTAACAAAACAAATTCCAACTTTACTTTGTATGCTGGCAGTACTTATTACAACCATCAAATTTGTCTATGCAGAGTTTCATTCTCTGCCATTTTATATGATAGCCACACCAATAAAAATTAAGTTCTTATCTGATATCTTGGGAAACAATCAACTCATTCTTACCAAATTTGGCAAAAAGTTGTACTGTGGTAGGCCATATTAATATATGTGTTTTTTTAAGTATGAACACTTATTTTCAGAATGGCGGTTATAAAATCACTTTAGTTTTGTGTGCTATATCTAGGAAACTATGTGCATAATCTATTTGAACTTAACTTTGTAGACTGGCAGTATACACTCTTTGAATGTGCTAACTCATAACTTTTTGTCCTCCAATAATAAAGATCATCAAATGAAAATTATGGAGGTTTCATGCCATATCTTGGGGACCAATCAACCAATTCCGACCAAAAGGTTGTAATGTGGCACAAGCACAGTTATAGTCGGACTCTTTAAAAAGGACGCCAATTAAATGTTAAATAGAGTCAAGTTCCGGTTTATGTGTTCTTTACTTTAATTTATTAACCAAGATGCAACAGTTCACATAGTGTTCACGTATGCCGAGTACAAACAGGTTTCACTGATTCACAGATAAACGAGAGAGCAGCGCCACAGTCATTGTTGATTAACTATCTCCTAAAAGTTGCCCGAAGAAAAAAAACAAATGCAGCCACCTCCCACACCGGCTAAGAAATAATCTAAAAAGTTCAAGTTTGCCGGTGTGGGGGTTATGCGCCACGCCCAACGCGACCTAGGCGAGCACTGGATGTCGACTCANGAGCACTGGATGGTGACTGACTTCAGACGACTGACTTTAGATGACTGCTCGATATCAATTGCTGGACGGCGACAGGCACATGTGAATTTGTGCTACCTATCACCCCCCCTCTCCTCAGATAAGGGCCTGGCGTGGGCTGCCACGCACACTCTCCACACTGCGTAGCCTGCTTAACTGCGCCGTCAAGATAAGGATAAACGAACTTCTTGTACAAAACTTGTCAACGCAGTCTGAAAAAAGCTAATCTAATGTTGACGCGTAACAAAAAATTCAACTTTCTGAAACAGAAACCGGATGCCTGATAAACGTTAAGCCGCAAACGTATGCCCAATAAACAAACTATCACTGTAAACGAACCACCGCAACTTTAATTTTGAATCCCGAAAAAAAAAAAAATATGAAGCTTTGCAAAGCGAAAGAAAATGAAACACGTGTCCCGAAAATTTATAACTTGCGTCGTTACAAGGTACATGCAAGTAGTGCTACATTGTGGTATGTAAACTGACATGTTTGAGATGGGGCAGTTCTTTTTCTAAAGGTGTTAAAATAAGTAATTTATTTAGTTTATTTTTTCAATAAAATATTTCAACAGAATTCTACCAAATTTTGTACACATGCAGAATTCGTTAGAAGCAACAATTATAAACACAGAGATACAACTATTCCAACGTAGTATTTGCAAAATAGTGCTAATTGAAAAAATTTAACATTTTGCCATATTTTTGGAACAGTTTGCCTAATTTTCACCAAATTTTGTACAACACAAATGCTACAGAAGGCCACGTAAACTTTCACAATTAAAGTGGGTCATACAACAATGTTCAAAATGGTAGCTTCATAGAGAAATAAGGTAAGATTGCCACATATATTTAACAATTTAACCAAATACAACCAAAATTTGGATGTTGACAGTCCACGTTAGAAGCATCATATACAGAGCCTATTTTTTTTTTGGCAGTTTTGAAAGCTAGCACAAAACAAGAAAATAAAAATTCTATGCCATATCTCAGCAGCAAATTAACCAATTTCCACCTAATTGTTCACACAAATAGCCTTACGGTAGGCCATGGAAACTTGCCAGTTTTAAGTAGTACAGTCACTTATTTTCAAAATGACAACCCTGTAAAAATATTTTAGGTCAGTAAACTGTATCATTTGAAACATTAGACTGAATAGTACCAAAGTTGATGTTGCAAATCCGAACTCCGTAATGCAGTTGATTGCACAGTCACTTATTGTATGAGGTTTTCTGTGTTTAAGTCCCGGCTAAGTCATGTGTGTATTTGTAATTGTCTCTATACTGTTGCATAAGTTTCTGGTTTCATTTCTAATGATATAGCTTTCAAAGAAAAGTCAAGTTATACCTAACAACTCAGTTTTCCAGAACTTTTTAAAAATTTATTGTACTTATGTTCAGGAAAGTAGGCTCATTAGCATTAGTTATATAAGTAAAATTTTTTTTGTATTAAAAACTTAGCTGTACATGTATTTCCGTTGTTATTTAAAACATTTTCTTGAGTAAAAATTTAATGTAAACTTCACATGTATTTCATATAGTAAAATTTAATGATTTTTTTTTATTCATCCAGTGATGGTATAATGCCTTGTTCAGTTATTTTGCCAACCTAATTTTTGGGTTTGGAATCGGAGCCGAAGTCGGCATCCGAGTTGGATAGTTGAAAAACTGAGGAGTTTGAGTCAAAAGTTTGGTACACTGACTCCGCAGCCCTGGTTCGTACCAGAAAATATTTTAATACCTAAAATGTGATTATACATTTTTGTTTTATTTTTAAAAAGTGCTTACACTCCAGATTACATAGTTCTTCAAATGCTATGTACTACAAATGTTACGTGATTATGAGTTTAAATATACATTTTTGCTAACAATAATAAAAAATAATAAATACAATAACAATGAAAAATTAAATTTTTAAAACAAAAATTACCTAAAAATAAAATTATAAAATCTTGTCCCTAATATAGGCACTTCAAAAGTTTTCATATCTATATTCACAGCAATCATCAATTACAATACACTCATTTTACACTAGAACACATCCATCCCCAACACCTTTCTTCCACTCTTAATATTTCTACATCAAATACTTGCTTTAGTAAAATGATCCACACATCCTAACTCTTTGATGCTTCAACAACTTACTGACATACAAAGCAGTTATACAATCAAAACTGTTGGCATAATACAATATAATATGGAAACACAGAAGTCCATAGGTTAAATCCAACAAACCACTAAATAACTTATAAAAAAATTAAAAGATTAAAACTTTTAATAACCCATATTTTTGAGAATTGCACAGAAGGTCCACTTGTGGGTTTATTTTTACTACCTTTTGTGTAGATTTTATGATGAAGAGGTGGTTACATTGCACAGATCCCTCGTTGAGGAACTTTTCTATTCTTAATTTTTAAGGGCTGCCCAAAGTCTTGGGTTTTGACATCTCAGACAATTTTGAATACATAAATCTTACTTGCAACAATGATACGTGAGCAAAAAAAATATTTCACATTACTACAGTACCCTGTTACTTCATATGACGGGAAAACATTATACCAAAGTAATTATTTTATAGAAAAACATGTTTGTGGACCAAAGAAGGTAACTTAATAACAAGGAAAATGTTATTAAAGGGTATGTTATAACAGAGCTCTGCTGTATTTAAATATATTGTTATTTCTTATTTCCACGAGCATTTCCCTTCAAATTCATACATGAGGCTGCTAACTGTACATAAATAATCGTTAGATAATGCACATACAAGGTCGGAATCCAACACCCCCAGCATCTACTTACCTGGTTAAGCACTACACAGGTGTCTAGCACTACGTAATGTGGGAACGTGAAGAGGGAGCTCTTTGAAACTGGTTCATCATCCAAGACCAGCTCATGGGCCTTGTGAAGGCACTTGGTGCACACGTTGGATCCACACCAGATATCATCTCTCAGATAATGCTCCCTCACAATCTGTAACAGTAACATCAGGGCACTAATGCACAAACATTAATGGGGTGCAATCAAATCAGACATGGTGATTGGTGAAGTTTAAAACACTTCTGTGAATCAATATGGTCCACCCATTATTTCATGGGAAAATGTTATACATATAGATGAAGCTGATATTTTGAAAACAATTTAATTTTATAGCGTACTTTAATGCACCAGAAGTATTCTGGTGTACAAAGTGAGCTTTTTATGAAAACAGCACACAAATATTACACCAACAAGCGTTTTCATTAGTAACCACCCATAACTTCCTTCCATTTCACATACAGACTTCTGGTTAATTACCGTAGTACTAGTATTGTACTGAGTCTGTACAGATGTGTTCTGTGCGTTGTGCACGTGTTAAGTTTGTTGCCTTGGCTTCAGTTTTTACATTTTATCCTGCAATATATCTGATTTCCGTGTCCCTCGTCACTAAATGTTTAGGATGTATACTATACACAATAACAAGCCTATGAAGAATGATTAAGCATCTTTGTACACCCCAAATCAATTTCGAGATTCCTTATCAACGTTACAAGTTTTTTATAACAGAGCAGTTTGCATGGTTACGTTACACACTCCTCTTTTTAATGAAATATCCTTTGTATTTTAACATAACCTCAAAAAGCACAAATGTAACGCTTTAATATAAATCACAACATTGAAATTACCTTCAAAATATTCCCTCTCTTGGTCTTCCTTAAAAATGTTTTTGTGGTTAACATTATAAAACCACTGACAAGGACCAGAACTAAAATTCAAATTGTAAGACTCCGCCAAACCAAACCCAACATGTGTTCTTATCTAATAGCAACAAAACAAGTTGGCACACATGTGGCACTGGCTCCTCCATGCTTAGCCATAAACACAATTTTTAAAAACGTAAAACGAGTACATATTTTGCACAGCAAAATAAAAAATAATGTCTTCTCAATACTGCCATTACGTTTTTAATTTGTATATACTTGTGCAAATATTTATAGTTTGTTGGTACCATTAAACAATTTTATTTCTGTGTTGCGTGCTATTTCGCTGACCTCTAACGCTGGAACTACCTACTATTGTAGAAAGAGTTGAATTCGTATGTTTTTTTTTTTTTTTCAATAAACCTCTAGTGCGATCATCGAAAGGAAAGACAGCCCTCCAGACCTACCTTTATCTTCTAATGTTTCACACACCCTTTCAATAAATATTTCCCTTTCCCATCCTCAGTTTTAGTGTAATTCTTTTTCTACTTCATTAGGTGCATGCAATTTGCAAACATTTTCTGATGAGGGGTTATTACGGTGTCCATGCTAGCTTTTCCCTGCCTTTGTAGATCAATTAGGTAAACTTGGGAGTTAAACATTGCCGCTATTGAGGCCATATTTACCCAATCCCAGTAGAGCAGCGAGTATGACTCCTTGTATTTAGAAACTTCCCTGTATGTGTAGGCATATGGGGCTCAGCCCTGATAGACACACTTAGATCCCTTCGCCTACATAGGGCCTTCGACTCTCCCTATAGCTTTAAGGTAAGTTAAAAATAATCCAATAAATTAATTATTTTGCTCCAACAAATGCAAGTCAGTCATGCTGTGTATACTGATGAATAGTGTACATAATTCGCCTCGATGGGAATTTTCTTCCAACTACATTCTTGTAGCATACTCGGGTATTTTCCTGTGGGCTTTCTCCATTTGGTCGACTGAGCTCATAGTAGTTATTGTACAGACGAAAACTCATGTTCCGACCAATTTTATTTCATTTTTTGGTTTTTAGTCTCTTCCACTATCTCTCGTCCACGAATAATCTATAGTTAGACCATACTAACTTCAGTCTGGGCTAAGGGTATTATTAAAGCCTGTCTAATACCCAATAACTGTCCTGTCGAAACTAGAAATTATCAAGTTCTGGCCTGATTGAACCCACTCACAACCCAGAAAGATTAGCAACCAACAGGCATTCTAGATTAAATAAACATTTCACCACTGGGTTTTAACTTATATCATCTTACAATTACTGCATTGGTCTGCACTCAGAGTGCACTGGCCGAGTGCATATATTCCACTTACCAGAACATAATAATAATACTATACTTGCTATTGGGTGGCCGCCTTGAGGCAAGATGATTCCCTTCCCCCTCACTGGCTTTCCATGCCCTTCTTGAACTTCCCAGCACATTTTATTGTCACTACCTTGACCTGGTCGAGGTGACCCAGGGATGGTGGAGCGTAAAATTGCCAGGAGCCATAACTCAGCAGAGAGTTAGTGAGGTGGGTTGGTCGGTCGACGGCCCAGGGGACCCTGGATGCCTCCATCAGTGTGAAGATGGAGTTGTCACGCACTTAATATTACACTACTTACACATCTTGACATTGTGGCGAGACTGTAGGATGTCTCGTAAGCCTGAAATATATTAGAAAAATTGTGGGTGGTCCTACAAGGGGTGTAGCGCCCTATGTGTCACAGCGAACAATGAATCAACACTCAATGAATTTGTAAAGCTGTTTACTCACATACTTGATAACATATTCAAGAAGTGGACATGCAGATATTAAAGGAAATGGACCGACCACTTACGACCTGCCGGTGACTTTAATGTGAAAATGACCTAGGTCAGCATGGTGGTTATACGGATACGTAGTAGTATTAAATTCTCTGGTGAAAGTGCAGGCACTTCTCCCCTTGGTTCAGAAAAGAAAGAAATCAAATGTTCTGGTTAATTAAGTTACTATTGCAATGAAGTAATATCATCCTAAATAATGGTTCCGAAGGGGCTCGCAGAGCGGACGACCATGGACTACCACACTACCAGTCTCGCTTGTGTACTGAAATAAACTGAACTAATGATGTCAGCTTCCATCACAAGTGGGGTGAACCGACGTCAAATGCCGAGTGGTAAAACATGACATAATCACTATGTAACATTATTGCAAATGTGAAAAATTATGAAAACTAAATGAAACACATTGATGACATCCCATTGATTAACAAGTATCTGCTAATGTTGATTGATTTTGTGAAGTTGACTGGAAGTGTCAGCTCACTAAATGAAATGTGACTATGATAGAGGCCTTTATAGGCCATCTCCCTTTATGAAAACACGATTACCCTCTTATAAATAGACATTGAATACACTATTATGCTTTCTTGTGAAAAGTGTATGTATTACATTTCCTGTGATAAGTTTGTATTTCACTGGCTACAGTGTTGCCAGGTGGCTGTGTCCTGAAGGGATGGACGAGTCCACCTGGGCAAAGGGATGTGGATTACCATGCTCGATGGCTCTTAATACAGTAAAACCCACCCCTGACTATAGCTTTGAATTATGTGAAGTTGTGGGATATGTATGGAAAAATGCTGTGCACTATTGGTCGCACTTTGCAGCAATTAGCACTTCAGCTTTGGCCTACAGGCCAGTTGACGCCACTTAGTGGTGCATTAAGTTGTATGACGTAGTGAGAGCTCCTACGATGTAATGGCCAATGGTCCGTGCACCCAATAGCTGTGGCTTTGGTGTAAACACAATTTCGGATCGCCTACTAATTTATTACAAATGTTACCTCAGATAATAAACAAAGTAAAACGACCTCGAGTCACATAGTGCCTGTTGGCAAGAAGGTGCAAGTTCCGTTCTCGTCAACCTGCACTACATACTCTTGACCTCATGTTGCTGGTGCGACCCGATGCAGCTGGTGCTGTTGATGTGACTGTGGCAGTCAGAGTGGGCACAAGGAGCTAGTGGATACGTGGTTCACGTCAACCTCGACAAAAACCCCACTCCGTCGCCGACCTCACAAGCATGGATTGCCCACCCTGCTCCGTTATCATCACTACCCTCTCTATCTTAACACTGTTGTTACATCTCCCTCTGTACACCCTCTAGACAATCTGCAACCCAACTTCGCCTCTTCATCCCTCTCCATTCGCTATCCTGTATAACCTAACCAGCCTCTCCACACTTCTCCTATCCTTCAATGAAATCCAGCCCATCTTCTTCATCATCACTGATAGTCTAAAATTCCCTTTATCCCAACGATCTTGCTCCTGCCTTCTCCACCTGCCCTTTGCCAATCTAGTTGCACTTCTTTGTACCTTGTCTAGCTCCCGTGCCTCCACTTCTATATACGGATCCCATTCTGCTAATGCGTATACCAATTTAGGTCGTACCATTATCCCAAAAGCCTTTCCCTTAATCTCACTACTCACTCCCTTCAGTAACCACCCCAGCATTCCCAAAGTTCTTCTCACTTTCATAACTACTCGCTCTACCTGTTTTTTACAACCAAAATATCCCTGGAATACTACTCCCAGGTACTTATATTCTGGTACTTCGGCTATGTTCTGCCTCTCCCATCTGTAAATGTATCTGCTCTTCGACCTCTTTCTCGTAAACCTTACTATCTCAGTCATTCCTACTTTGATATTCATCATAATCCTCTTTGTCTATGAATGTATCCGATCAATGTCATCATGTAAGTTTCTCCCCCAATAACCTCTGCATACAACACACAATAATCAGCAAACAACCTCATTCTCCCACCCACCCCCATTCTCTTTCCATTTACCATTATGGTAAACAACAAAAAAGGGCCAAGCACACTTAATTGTGGGAACCCTATGTCTCCCCTCCGATATCAGTTGTCACCCCTATTTTCGCCCTCTGGCACCATCCCCTAAGAAAGTCACCCATCCATTCCACTACCCACTTGTCCGCAAGGAGTTCATTCACGTCCCTCATCAAAATCTCATGGGGAACCTTGTCAAAGGCCTTTTAGAAATCAATGAAGCAGGCATCAACCTGCTTCCCTTCATCTACTGCCTGCACCAAATCCCCCAACAGTCCTGCCAGTTGCATCTCACATGAAAATCCCTTCCTAATTCCATGTTGGTACTCCTGCAGCCAATTCCTCTCATTCATGACATCTACAACAAACTCCGCAACTAGTATCTCCAGTATCTTCACTTTATTTGATGTGATACTCACAGGCCTGTAGCTGCCCCGCCTTTCTCTATACTCCCCCTGCTTATATACTGGGACCACCATTGCCTCCTTCCATCCCTGCAGAAACTTACCCTGCTCCAGTGACCTGTTAAAAAAACCACTCCAGATATCTAATCACCTCTCTTCCACCAAACTTTAAGGCTCCATTCCCTATTCTATCCAGTCACATTGCCTTATTACTTTTTAACCCCCGATTACCGTAGCTAACTCCCGATGACTCTTCTAACTAAGCTCAGTGTATAACCCTCGGACCCCTTTATCTTCCCTATTCCAATCATTCTGTACCTTAAACACTGACAAGTATTGAGCTTACAGCATCTCCCCTTTTCCCTTCTCATCTGGCGCAGTAAAGCCATCCATAGCTTTCAGAATCGGTATACCTTCCTTTTCTCCCCTTTTTTTCTTAATATACCCAAACAAATTCCTCCATTCTTTACTTTTTCCTTCCTCCATCATATTTCCCATGTATGTATTCCTTGTGTGTTTGATGTGGTTCTCTCTAACTCTCTACCCATTTGCTTCATACATTCTTTAAACACTCCCCATTCCCCTTGTTATACCACTTAGCATGCATTCACCTACACATTATTTTCAGTCTTTTAATCTCCCGACAATAATAATATTCTATGACCCCACCCCCCTTACATGACACCATAACCTATTCGTTTGACATGATCGAGGTTACCCAGGACTGGTTGAATGTGGTATTGCCCGGTGCCATAACCAGTGGAGAGTTAAGGATGAGGGTCGTCTGGTCGACGGCCCAGGGGGCCCTGGTAATCTCCGTCAATTGGTTGATGATGTTGCCACGTACCTACTGTTGCACTTTTATAACCTATGACGAGACTGTAGGCCGTCTCGCATGCCTGAAATATGCTAAATAAATGTGGGTGATGCTACAAAGGATGTAGTACCCTACAATGAATTAACTCTTATTTAACTTTGTAAAGTGGTTTATTCACTGTTATAGCTACATTTGAATAATGCATGAAAATGGACACAGCACTTATGGCCTGCCAGTGACCTTAACGGTGAAATACACGTGGTCTTATATTGATATGCGATTGCGTTAAACTCTCCGGTGAGAGGGCGGTTGGCGCTCCCCTCAGTACAGTAAAGGTAATAAAAATGTTCCGGTTGACTAATATATAACTATTGTAGTGATATTATTCCAGCCTAAATTATGGTACTGAGGAGGCTCGTGGAGTGGGTGACCAATGCCGCCGGTCTTGTCAGAGTGTTGAGACGAACTGGGGGCGAGTCATGTCGGGTGTCATCACAAGAGATGAGAACTAACATCAAATGCCGATCGATGAAACATAACATGAGCACTCTGTGATATAAATTTGATGGTGAAAAATTGTATGAATTAAATTTAACACATTGGTGACAACCCTGTTTATTATCAAATGTCTGTTAATGTTGAAGTTGTGAAGTAGACGGGGAATGTCATAACACTAAATTATGTGTGACAATGCTGGAGGCCTTTATAGTCAATCTCCCTTTTAGAAAACGTAATTACTCTTATATAAATGCACATTAAATAAGTTATTACATTTCCTCATAAAAGTGTTTGGATTTCACTTCCGATGATGCATTGAATTCCACTGGCTACAGTGTTGACAGGTGGCTGTGTCCTGAAGGGATGGACGAGTCTACCTGGGCAAAGGGGGGTGGAATGCCATGCTTGATTGCTATTATTACAATAAAACACACCCCTGACTGTAACTATGAATGCTGGGACTGTGTTTAATATGTTTGTAAAAATGGTGCACACCACTGGATGACATATTGAGGCACTTATTACTTCCTCTCTGGCCTATAAGCTGGTTGACCTCACCCGGTGGTGCATCGCATTGTATTTAGCTGCGCGAGCTGCGACGATGCAACGACCAATTGCCAGTGCGCCCAACGGCTGTGGCTTTGGGGCAAACACCGTTTCGGATCGCCTACCCATTTATTAAAAAAGTTACCTCTTGTAATAAATTAGTAGGGTGGTCTCTTGAGTTGTGTAATCCTTGTCGACAAGAAGGTGCAAGTTCCGATCTTGTCGACCTGCACAACGCACTCTTGGCCTGATGTAGTTATTGGGACTGCAGCAGTCAGGGTGGGCACAAGTAGCTCGTGGACGTGTGGTTTACGTCACCAAGAACTGTTCATTTTGTATTTTACAATGCCTCAGGTTAAATTGTGTCATTTTTTGTATTATAGATTAATTGTTTATTTCAAATTTACATTACGAGATGTTTCAGGGCAAATTTTGTCATTTAACTTAAAATTTTGTATATATCTGCTAAAATCTATCCCTTACAGCACAGCAACGGTTATAACAAAATTTCGGCAACATTGCACCAAAGTTTTTCAACGTTGCTGATGGTTTTCACAATGTTTTTACAAAGTTGCTGATGGTTTTCCCAATTTTGCTACAATGTTACTGGTGGTTTTCACAACATTGCTACAATGTCCAGATGTTCGAATTTTTCTGGGTGCTGTTGCTGCAATGCTGCTGGGTGCCATTGCTGCAATGTTGCTGGGTACCGTTGCTGCAACGATGCCGGCGCCATTTCTGCAATGTTGCTGGGTGCTGTTACTGTAACGTTACTGGGTGACGTTACTGCAAGTTTGAGGGAGGACGTTGCTGCAACATTGCTGGGTGCCATTGCTGCAACATTGCTGGGCACCATTGCTGCATTTGCTAGGCTCTATTGATGAATTTTTTTACATGCTCTAGCATTTTACGTAAGCCCAGAAAAATGCTACCCGCAGTAACTCGCGGGTCTTATACTATGAATATTTACATGGCATAATGACTATAATATTCTACGTTCTTGTCCAATTAAAATATTAAGACAAATTTCTTGATAATATTACTGTTTAATGACTTCTGGTATTAAATTAAGCATTAATGATTTTAAAAAATATTGATATAAACTGTACATTTTTTAAAAAATAAAACCTGGTCGTGAATTTCGCAATAACAGACTGCAGTAAGAGGGTTTGAACATTCATTATGTTTGAAGTACGAAACATACTAAGTCAACAATCTTCTCAAATACAATAATGGAAATATGAATATCATAGAGAGTAGATTAAATAGTTTTGTACTTGCTAACATGAACGTTTCCATATCCTCCTGGAGTTGAATGTTGAAATCTCAAGTGAACTATTTCTCAAGCAGACATTCTGCGAGGCATTCCATCAATATGAATACGAACTATGGGTTCCAATCCGGCATTTACTGGGATGAAGTTAAAGAAACATCTCCATTCCAAAGTGCGTATAGCATCACAGTTGCCATCTGTCTGAACAGTAACATGAACTATTTATTTTTACAACATATCAACTCACTTTCGTGTTTAGCTTGTCAGCGAAGTTTAGCTCAAATATGTCTTACGTTATGTACATAACTTTTGTTTTTATAATAAACTGGTTAATTTAAGTGTTATCTTTATCCACAGTCTGATACCCGATTAATATAAGTCAAACATTCGGAAAAGTTATTTGAGTTACCCTCTCCTCTCTCTAAGATCGGGGCTCATCAAATAACTTACAAAACTCACAAAATACGCAGGTGTCCTTGTATTATGGCAAATATTATGGTTGGGCTCAATTTCTAGGATGAATATTTCTACACATGTGGGGTGATCATTATGATATTTGTCTTTGAACAAATTTGTACAAAAATTTGCTGAACTCGTAACCCAAAATATTTTCAGGCAGTTACAATTACATTGTTTTTGGGATATTTCGAATATTAATCAGTGTATAACATATAACTGTAAATTGTTTTCAATTTCTGTACTTACAACAACACAATATAATGTTTTATCAAAATAAAGTATTAACACAAATAATAAATGCACTTGGTCAAAAACCATGATACTTTTTTTTTTGAAAGATTATTTGCACATATTTTNCTGAACTCGTAACCCAAAATATTTTCAGGCAGTTACAATTACATTGTTTTTGGGATATTTCGAATATTAATCAGTGTGTAACATATAACTGTAAATTGTTTTCAATTTCTGTACTTACAACAACACAATATAATGTTTTATCAAAATAAAGTATTAACACAAATAATAAATGCACTTGGTCAAAAACCATGATACTTTTTTTTTTGAAAGATTATTTGCACATATTTCAGTTTGTGACTAATATGACAAAAATATATTCATTTTTTTTAATGTGCACTTAGGTTTTGCTGTTAAAAAAATTTGTTTTGAAATAATTTACTGATAAGTATTCTACAATGTACGTTACAACACTGGAAATATGACCAAACATAAAAACTATGAAAAATTCTAGTAGATGCTTCATCTTCAGAGGCTTACATTCACTGACCTCTATTTCTCGATGTGTGTAAGAAGAATATAATTAATTAAAAATTTTTGTTAAAATGCCAGCTTCGTTAGCAGCCCAAAAAGCACTATCAAGTTTTCTTAAATAAGGAAAATTTGACCACATTCTGTAAGATGGTAACATAGGTAATATAATTATGTTTGGGATATGTAGCAGAGGATGGTTTCCATTGCATTTCTCACTCACATGCATGAAGGAGGTATATCGCACATGCACTAATGAATATAATACTGACATTTCTGTACCCCTTTATCATATACACAGCTTCTTTTATACCCAAGGGCGCTGATGTTTTGTCAAAAATTACCTCTGAAACTTCATATTCCCACTCTAAAAAATTTTCCGAGAAGGAATTATCAACTAATGAAATGTAATTTTCTGTCGTGAAAAAAATGCCGAGTGTCAGAGAGTGTTGAAACAAGTCATCCAGTGTGTTAATATGAGAATAATATTGAGGTACGATTATGTAACTTCGGAAATAACCTGTGTACACATTATTAATTATTATATTATAGATCAAAGAAATTAAAATATCCTTTTTAAGACATGTATTGACATGCCTAAAAATACCAACCTAAATATTTCCAAGAGGCCAAAATCTGGTATATTTGCATTCTTGCAAAAACACACAAATTTACATGCCAAATGCAAAACTATAAATAATAGAACATATGAAACCCACGTTCCATAACTAAAAGGCAGCAACAAATTCATCCACAAAGGCTTGTGCAGAGCTTTCGGGACTACAAAGACCATATTTTCGGATATAAGAGGGTTGCTAGGAGTCCAGCTTGTTCCATTGTTGTTGTCAAAACAAAGAATAAATGTATACCTAGTTTCTCGTAAAAACTTCTAGGAAGTGACCATCTGGATATGTTAATAGTGTGAACCCCATCGTTGTTAACAAAGCGTGCATTTATATGATATTTAAGTATAATCATTACATCGTTAGTTACGCCCTCGTATGTTGTACTCCCGTCATCTTTCTTCACCTCAAACAGAAAAAGTGAGAAATTGGCCAAGACTGCTTTCAGTGGGTAGCCATTAAATTTGAAGATTTGTCAACAGAAAAGCAGCTGCTAACGTTTACACCCCGATATCTCATAAAGAACCCGCCTAAGTGGAATGGATTGAAAGACACTGCTTGTACATAACTCACTTCTCGAGGCTGGGACGGCGTTGAATCGGTGGCGAACACAGCCACGCAGTTGAGTATCTCGTGCCATGTCCAGTATCTCCTCACTATGTCCTCTATGCCACTGGTAGATACCATGACCACACTCGTGAGCACCAGCAGGACACATGTCTGACCATTCCCAGAAGGTGCTCCGAGATAACTGTTCCACAGCCTCCATGAAGAAATCATCTACTACGTCTTCTGAGATGGTGACATAACCAGCGCACCCAGGGTTGACGTGGCCCAGTACTGCACATGTCGCACTATGTGAGACAGTGCCGGAGCAGATGTTGTTCCTCACGTACAGCAGTAGATGTTTCTCTCAATTTTCCTTATATTACCCATGAGTATTATATAAATTTGTGATCTCATGGGCAACAGTAGTTGATATCAATATGTAAGTCACAAGTATTAACATCCTTATCATCACCAGCATAATGCACACCTGAAAAAAATTCCATTTTTGTTAAATTTATTTTTTCTTTCATACAAGTATTGCAGAACGATTAAAAATTGTTCGTTAAAGTTGTTCCACATTCACGAGCAATAAATATGCTCTGTCAACATAAATGTTAAATTATATAGTATTTCCCACTAATGTTATTCATGCAACGTGCCATAGAGAGAGAAAGAAAAATATTCGTTTTAGAAAATAATATTTTTTACATTCTATTAATAAAAAAAAAATGTCATATTAAAATATTTTCTCTGCCGGAAACCAAACAACAGTTTACAAGAAATTGTAGTTAGCTGCAATGTTATATCAATTATTCTAGCAAAATGCATGACCTAACCTAGAGATGCAGCAACATTTTATCTTATACTGAGCAAGAACCAACTTTGAGATAGTTCCTCTCATTTTGCCATTCAACAATAAAACTCTCACACCTTACCAAGAACTCGACTTAGACCCTTAGCTAACTCCTGATGTGTCCCAAACATGTTCTCTTACATTTAATCTTCCTTCGAATGGATGATTTTGAGGAACTTTGTCATTAATATTGGATGCCATATTTGATTCTATAGGCTGTTCACGGTAAATTAAGCAATTTTGCGGCCCTAGTAACCTTTTACTAACAGTCATTTTGTATAATTTAACCTCCTTTTCAAATAAATATCGCCATGTAAGTGATAAACATAGTGTGTTTATTCCACCGCACTAGGAAGTTAACATCAAAGACTACAACAAAATTAATTTATTAATTATTATTTTTAATGAGAAGGCTTTCAAAAGTGCTCACTTCATCGTGAATAGACTATGAAAATGCCTTTATTGGATACAATTTTCGAATCATGTAAAGAAACGATTGTTCCTCCAGAAATGCGTTTTTAAAAAAAAATTATTCTAGTAATAAGAAAAATACCTCAACGATGTTACTATTCTAATCACAGATATGCAGGTAATGTATGATGGTTTTTGACACTCCACAAAACCAGCACATGTATATATAAACCTAAACAAATCATAAAGAATAAAAATAATTTTTAGAATTACAAGTATAAAAATTTGATAGAAATATACAATATTATGGTTTACTTCTGGTTAGTATGCCTAATACAAACAGACCTATAGACAAAAATAATTTAAGATTCATCATGCATATTACAAAGTTCAGAAATAGAGAGTTTGCACCAGCAATCGGGAAACAGCTGCTTTGTGATATTTATTATTTTCAAATGCTAATAGTTACTTAAACCTAAATGTGTTTTGAATTTAAAAAAAAGAAGATTTCGATATTTACTGCTATTTACGTAGTCAAATAGATAGATACTAGCTGTACCCGTGCCACCGCTCGCATGGACTACAGAATTATTGTTTAGGTTTTTTAAAAATTAAATTGAATTTTACTTAGTGTTACTTTTTCACAAAACTTTTGATATCTCTTAAAGTATAGGCGGGAATTGTGTGCTGTATAGAACATTCATTATCTTCGTTAAACAGTTCCCATTACATTTATTTTCTTTTATAAATATTACATTTTTAACGGGGAAAAAACATTTTCAATTTTATGTATATATTCATTGATAAATCAAATGGTAAAAATACTTATTAGTGTTTATCTGTTATGGATAGATATATGCTGCCGCGGAGTTATTTAGATCTTTTTAGTCTTCACAATTTTTTAATACATGATATTGTTTTATCTTTAANTATATGCTGCCGCGGAGTTATTTAGATCTTTTTAGTCTTCACAATTTTTTAATACATGATATTGTTTTATCTTTAATGGTTTAGAAAGCATATTGCAAGAGAGCGCGCTGGCTGCAAACTTTTTTCCTACTCGATTCGTATTATCGTCACTGCTTATTCCGTATGTTACTTTACATAACAAAATACATACAAAAACCTGGCCTGAGAACATTGCTATGAATAAAAACAAAACATGTAAATCGGATATGTGGTTCTCGAGTGAAAGCCCATTAACAGACAGACGTTTCGTTTAATAATATGAATACACTGNTATATGCTGCCGCGGAGTTATTTAGATCTTTTTAGTCTTCACAATTTTTTAATACATGATATTGTTTTATCTTTAACGGTTTAGAAAGCATATTGCAAGAGAGCGCGCTGGCTGCAAACTTTTTTCCTACTCGATTCGTATTATCGTCACTGCTTATTCCGTATGTTACTTTACATAATAAAATACATACAAAAACCTGGCCTGAGAACATTGCTATGAATAAAAACAAAACACGTAAATCGGATATGTGGTTCTCGAGTGAAAGCCCATTAACAGACAGACGTTTCGTTTAATAATATGAATACACTGNTGTAAATCGGATATGTGGTTCTCGAGTGAAAGCCCATTAACAGACAGACGTTTCGTTTAATAATATGAATACACTGGAGAGCAAAAAAAAAGAAAACTTGTTTGGGTTAGCGTATGCAAATAACAGAGGTATGGAACCAATCAGAGAAACGAGATGTGGTCGGCAGCGCCTATATAAGACAACACGCGTCTGGCAATGTTGCTAGATCGGTAACTGCTGCTACAATGGCAGGTTATCAAGATTTAAGTGAGTTTGAACGTAGAGTTATAGACGGGGCACGAGTGATGGGACATAGCATCTTTGAGGTAGCGATAATATTTGGATTTTTGTATACGACCATTTCATGGGTGTACCGTGAATATCGGGAATCCGGTAAAACATCAAATCTTCGACATCGCTGTGGCCGGAAAAATATCGAGAACGAACGGGACAAACGACGACTGAGCTCTTAGTAATTTGCACTGTCTGCACGTTGGCTTTCTCAAATTGGCGCAGATTTCAATGCTGAGGCATCAACAATTGCCAGCATGCGAACTATTCAATGGACCATCATTGATATGGGCTTTCGGAGCCGAAGGCCCACTAGTGTACCATTNTTGCCAGCATGCGAACTATTCAATGGACCATCATTGATATGGGCTTTCGGAGCCGAAGGCCCACTAGTGTACCATTGTTGACTGCAGGACACAAAGCTTTACGGCTTGCTTGGGCCCACCAACACCATCGTTGGACTGTTGATGACCGGAAACCCTTTCCTGGTCTGACGAGTCTCGTTTCCAATTTATCGTGCTGATGGACGTATACGGGTATGGAGACATCCTCATTAATCCATGGACCCTACTTGTCAACAGCGGACTGTTCAAGCTGGTGTAAGCTCTGTCATTGTATGGGGCGTGTGCAGTTGGCGTGAATACGTCTAGATACGACTCTGACAGGTGACATATACGTAAGCATCCTTTCCGATCACCAGCACCCTTTCATGTCCATTGTGCATTCTGACCGACGTGGACAATTTTAGCAGGACAATGCGATACCCCACACGTCGAGAGTTGCTACCGAGTTGCTCCAGGAACACTCGTCTGACTTTAGACACTTCCATTGGCCACCTAAATTACCAAAATGAACATAATTGACCATATCTGGGATGCCTTGCAATGTGCTGTTCCTAAGAGATCTCCACCACTTTGCACTCCTATGGATTTGTGAACTTCCCTGCCGGATTCATGGTTTGATTTCCTCCTGCATACCTTCAGACCTTAGTCGAGTCCATGCCACGACGTTTTGTGGCACTTCTGCGTGCTCGCGGGGGCCCTACACGATATTAGGCATGTATACCAGTTTTTTTTGGCTCTTCAGTGTAGATACACTGAAATAAAAAAAAAATATTTTGCATTTTAAACTAATGAACTGTCAAAATATAAAAATTAAAGGTTTACAAGATTGGATTTTAATATAGTTAATAACCAAATTTTAAAGAATTCTACTTAGCAGATATATGATTTGTTGCAAATATGCTATATTTTTTTATAAAGAGCCACTTGTTTTTAATTTAAAAAATTATGTTGATAACTGGTGCTTAAAGAATACCGCTAATATTACCAGTTAATAACTATCCTTATATCTGTGTTATTTTCTAATGTTTTAAAATTAAAACTCTAATAATTAATTGATTTACACGATCTGTATAATTTCAGTGAAATTGTGAAATTATTAGGTAATATTTCTGTTGTACGAAATGCATTTCATTATTATTTTTAACACATTATTGGCAGTATATAGTTTTTATAAGATTTCACACTCCATATTTATTACAAAGATAAATTATTTAAAATGTGGTAAAAAATAAATAAATAGAAAAAGCAAATTAAAACATATTGTTTAAATTTACAAACACTTAATAAAATAAATATTATATTCTACAAAGTTTTATTTTTTTCTGAAAATATATGGTGTTAGAAACATATAATACAAATATATGAACACCTTGTGCTAAGAGGGAATCTAATTTTAATTATTTGAAATATAAACTTTAATACTGGTTCAGTTTATAGAATAAGAAGAAAATATGTTTGTTGAAAATTATATGGAACTTTGGTACTTTAAAAGCACTGACTTTTGTTAAGGAAATAAATGAAAATTTGATATCAATTTATTAGCAAAAACTGTTTCTAGGATTATCACAAAAATCAAATTTATTAAAAAATTTACAAATGAATTAATTTTATATATATATAGGGATCTAACATTTCTCTTCCTTACAAAGTAATAAGCATATTTCTTTGTGTCATTAAAAAAATTTATTACATGATTTCAGCAACTCACCTGACCATATTTTGTTGTGCATAAATTAAATATAATAAATTTTAAATTGTTTTCAATAACGAATAAATTTTGAAATTAAAATAGGATGTATTTTTTATTTTTTGTTGTTATTATATTTTTTTGTTTGTTATAATGGGTGAAATTGTACAATAAATAACAAATGTGTTTTGATTTCCTTAATTCTTCAATTTAAAACAAAATTGATAGCAATTTATTTTTTAATTTTATACTTTGTGGATTATAATAAAAAGTTGATATTATTCATTTGTTGTATTTTAAGACATTTTTAGATTTTTTACTTAAAATTTAATAAAATAATTATTAATTAGTGTATCATATTTAGTTATTTAATAATGTCCATGTTGCAGTATGTGTATTTTATTGTCTTGTACAAACATGTCAAACTAATGAAGTTTCAATTCTTAGTTACAGTCAGCATCGCATAGTTCCTATTTCTGAATTGTTACAAATTTCGCATTTGTTTGCTTTGCTATTGTTAAATTTAAATATCGGTAATTTTTAATTTTATTGAAATATTCTTACAGTATTTTAGGTTTTTTTTTGGTATATCTACCTTGCCGTTTCAAAATTTCTATTACATTTTGAATACTGAAAGCATTTATTAGAATCATCATTTACCAACACACNTACCTTGCCGTTTCAAAATTTCTATTACATTTTGAATACTGAAAGCATTTATTAGAATCATCATTTACCAACACACAGCTACTTTTGTTCGCCATTCTGTAAGGCAGCATCAAAATAGTAAACAAAGTTATGTCATATTTCGGGAAAGAATTCACCAATTGCTACCAAAATTGGCAAACACATAGTACTGTAGTACATGATGTAAGGTGGTAAATTTTAAGTAGGTTCGAAACTTATTTACAACATGGCAGCCAAGTATCCATTTAAGTTTNTACCTTGCCGTTTCAAAATTTCTATTACATTTTGAATACTGAAAGCATTTATTAGAATCATCATTTACCAACACACTCACAGCTACTTTTGTTCGCCATTCTGTAAGGCAGCATCAAAATAGTAAACAAAGTTATGTCATATTTCGGGAAAGAATTCACCAATTGCTACCAAAATTGGCAAACACATAGTACTGTAGTATATGATGTAAGGTGGTAAATTTTAAGTAGGTTCGAAACTTATTTACAACATGGCAGCCAAGTATCCATTTAAGTTTAGTATGATATATAGCTGAAACCATGTAACCATTTCCAACTTAACTTTGCATGCTGGCACGACTTATTTGTCCTCCATTTATAAAGATGATCACTTGAAAGATTACGTTTAATGCCACATCTCGAGGGTCAATAAACCGATTCCCACCATATGTTACATACATGTAGTGCTACGGTGTCCAAGCTCGGTAAATAACACATACCAACGATAAAAATCTTTTTTAATGATTTTGCCAGATTCTTATGTTTTTTGGTGTGCTGAGTTCAAAAATAATAATAAAAAAGTTATAACACCCCACCATATTTTCACATTTGAATATACAAAATGTGAGAAATTCATTTTTATCTGATAGTTATGCATTTTTATATACTTTATTTATATATTTTTTTTTACACATTTACATATATTTTTATATACTTGATATACACTATTAATATACTAAAACATACAGTAAATTTAAAAGAAATTAGGTTGGCAGTGGTGGTACGACCGTTTGTTTCCTTTCAGTCAACACAACCTCACTTTTAAACTTTTTGCCCATGTGCTCTAAGTATGGCTAACTGTAGTTGTAAAAACCTTCCTAACAGTTTTTGTTATATATGTGGTGAGTTTGTAATTAAAAAAACATCAAAGAAACATTACAGAATTTGTTAAAAAAAAGTCTACTTGGTATATTTTGGAATAAAACTAGGTGATCAAGAAAAACCTCGGGCTCCACACAAGGTATGCTATATTTGTGTTGAAGACCTTAGAAAATGGCCAAAAAAAGAAAAGACAGATTTTAGATTTGCAGTACCCATGATATGGAGAGAACCAAAAAGTAATTCAGACGATTGTTATTTTTGTAGCATTGATGTTACTGTATATAACTCCAAAAATAAGAAAGCAATTGTCTACCCTAATCTTCCTTCGGCTTTTCGTCCAGTCGGTCATAGTCCGGGACTTCCTGTTCTTTGAGCCACCACAGGCTATTGATGACGTTTTACTTGATCAGTCCAGTGAAACTGAATCTGAAGAATGTAAACCGGATGATGATGAGTTCCAATGTTCTCCAGAAAATTTAGAACCTCAGTTGTTTACACGATTTGGTAAGAGATTTGGGTTTGGCTAAAGAGAAAGCTGGATTGCTTGGCTCTAGGCTTAAAGAAAAGCAATTGTTGGCACCTGGAGCATCTATTTATCACTATAGAACATGAGATCAACAGTTCGCTAAGTTTTCTTTAAGCAAGAACAGGATTTGGTGTACTTCCATGCTATTGGTGGTCTAACGAATAAATTTGGAATTGAGTACAACAATGAAGAATGGAGGCTTTTTATAGACTCATCAAAAACTAGCTTAAAGGTAGCTCTTATACACAATGGTATGCTTCACTGTCTGTGGCTCATTCAGTCCATATGAAGGAAACTCACGAAAATCTAGACATAATGTAAAGAAAATTATCTATCCTGCTCACGATTGGACGATGTGATGAGATTTGAAAGTTGTTTGCATGATTCTATGCCAACAAAAGGGATTTTTAAAATGTCCATGTTTCATATGTGAGTGGGACAGCAGAGTAAGGGATCGACACTGGTCCACAAAACATTGGCCTGCAAGAAAAACCTTAACACCTGGAAAGAAGAACATTTTGCATAAAGCTTTAATAGATACAAAAAAAATTCTTCTACCACTTATTCACATTAAATTAGGTTTAATGAAACAGTTTGTAAAAGCCTTGCTTAAAGATGGTGAATGTTTTAAGTATTTATGTGAAAAGTTTCCTCATTTATCAGGAGCCAAACTGAGAGAAAGGGTTTTCGTTGGGCCTGACATTCGTAAAATGATGTTCGATTTTAACTTTGAAACAATAATTACTACAACGGAAACGGAGGCTTGGATATCATTTAAGCAAGTTGTGGCTAAGTTTTTGGGCAATGTTAAACACCCAAACTATGAGCTTATCGTAGCTAATATGATAGACAATTTCGAAAATCTGGGATGCCAGATGAGCCTTAAAGTCCACTTCTTACACAACCATCTTGACTTTTTCCCTGACAACTTGGGTGATGTGAGTGAAGAGCAGGGGGAGCGGTTTCACCAGAACCTCAAAGTGATGGAGAAACGTTACCAATGATGGTTGAATGTCAGAATTATGGGTGATTACTGCTGGTCACTTCACCGAGAACAACAAAATGCATCACATAGGAGAAAAAGCTTCATAAGAAGCTTCAAAGATAAGAGAGATAGTAAATACCAAAAAATAAACACCTAAAATGTATGTAATGAATATTTTTTTAATACAATCGCTTACATAGCATTTTTAAATACAAATTCATATTGTGAGACCTTTGGGTGATACAAAAAAAAACTTNATCACATAGGAGAAAAAGCTTCATAAGAAGCTTCAAAGATAAGAGAGATAGTAAATACCAAAAAATAAACACCTAAACTGTATGTAATGAATATTTTTTTAATACAATCGCTTACATAGCATTTTTAAATACAAATTCATATTGTGAGACCTTTGGGTGATACAAAAAAAAAACTTATGCCAGATTTGGTTTCAGCACCCAAAAATACATTAAAGTTCAGCATCTATTAAAAAAGTTTTCACAAAATACTTTTTTGTTGGCCTGTGTAATTTGCCGATTCCCCAAAAAAAAAAATTGGCAAATAAATATTACTGATGCAGATGATGTTAAGTAAAATGTTTAAGCATTTCAGAAACTTATTTTCAAAATGGCGACAATATAGCCATTTTAGCTTATAATGCTATACGTCAAAATCATGCAATAAATTTAAACTAAACCTTCTATGCTGGCACTAGATATTACAATTATCAACTAGTAGAGCTACATAGAGCATCTTTTGTCAGTCATTTTGTAAGATAGTGCCTACAAGTAAAAAATATTTTTGTCTTATCTCGGGAAACAATTGACATATACCTTAGAAATTAACAAACAAATAGTACTGCAGCAGGTGTTAACTGGTATGGAAATGTAGTTCAGGAACTTATTTTCAAAATGGTGTCTATATAAATATTATAGCTCAATGTATTTTATTGAATAAACATTTTGCAACTTCATTTTGTATGTTGGCAGTGCGTACTACAATCGTCAAATATGTATATGCATTGCCTCATTTATATGCCATTTGTATAATAACCCCACCAATAAAAATTAAATTTTTTTTCTCATGTATTAGGAAACATTCAATCCACGCTTTAAAATTTGGCAAAGATAATGTACTGTGGTATGCCAAATTAATATATGTATTTTTTCAGTATGACACACTTAGTTTCTGAATGGCGGCTATAAAATAATTTATGTTTTGTGTTCTATATCGACGAAGTTATATAATCTAGCTTAACCTAGCTTTGTACATTGGCAGTTATAATAATCGAATATGCTACTACATTACTTTTTTTTTTTTTTCATTTATGAAGATCGCAATATGAAAATTAAGGAGGATTGATGCCATGACTCGAGGACCAATCAACCGATCCTCCCCAAATGTTACACTGGAACATTTCAAATAAACTTGTACCAAATTGTGCACAGCACAAATACTACAGAAGGCTATGTAAACTTTCACGATTTAAATGGGCCACACAACGATGCTCAAAATGGCTGCTTCATGAATAATTTTGTTAAGTTTGACATATATATTAAACAATTTACCAAATTCAACCAAAATTAGTATATAGGTAGTATACACTACAAGCATCATATATAGTGCCTCTTTTTCTGGCAATTTTGTACGAGAGCATCAAATAAGAAAATTAATACTTTTACGTCATATCTCAGGGAGCAAACAAACCGATTTCTATCTATTTTTCGTTTGTCATTTTTTTATACATTACTGGGGATTGTCTCTCACCTTCATTCGAATGCTTTCTTGGTTTTTTTGTTTGTCGTTTGTTTTACATTGCTGATACTGTTCCCAGCACCGCACCCAGCAGACGACCGACCCCTCTACTCCCCCAGCCCAATATATTTAATTGACCAAATGCTCCACCACTGATACTCATTGGCTAATTGCTCACCCGTTTCCAAAATATTTCATTGCTCTGCCAATGTTTCTCATTGACTAATTTATCGGATGCTTTAGGAAACCTTCGTTCCGACAAATAGGCGGCCTACTTTAATTGCGAGGGTGGACTATTTTTTTCCCTTAGAAACTCTTTATAAGACCTAACCTGAGACCCCTCGGGAAATAAGTCATTTTTCTAACTCTTAGAAATGTGTGCATGTTGTCCGAGCGGACAAAAATACTTTTGGCTATTTTATCATTTGGAAGGGTGCGCTCTCTTAGTGCCTTTGACAAACAGGACGAGTTACCATACATGCAGAGAGAACTTCTCCTGGTCTACACACCTCATGAAATTTCAACCATATTCGTGCATTTGCCAGCCTACCTTCAGCAGGACGAAGACATACAGGACTGCCTCCAATGCAAGGAACGTTTTGAGGGCTGCACGACCTCGGTTCCCGACATGCCGCATCACATTGGTTGGTGCAAGGTCCAACGAGCAGCCCTCGCTATGTCTGGGCCTGTGGAAGACGACATCCCAGTTGAAGACACCCACCACATTGAAGACACCCTCCCCACAGAAGACCATGTCCCAGTGCAAGCTGTACCTGTGGAAGTGTCTTCCCTTCAATAAATTTACTGGCTAGCAATACTCGACGAGGAAAATAACCCAGAACACAGGTGTCCGATTTGTATGAACCTCAAAGAAGTTTTAAATGACTCTGTAAAAAATTTGTAAAACTCAATGTGTGCATGAGAACTTAACATTTTTTTTATATAACAAAAATAGAATTAAATGTTTTCCAACATCCAATGTTTTCGCTCGTTGGACTCGTACACCAACAAGCAGATTGCCATCTCGTACACTCACAAAGATGAGAAAATCAAAGTTTTCACTTTTTTACCACCATGTTTATGTGACGTGAACCAGGCGTTCACTGGTACCTTTGTGCCCACTGTGACTGCCTCCGTAGTGCCCTCCACTCCAGATGCACCACCCCAGCGGGCATGTGTGCAAGAGTGATAGTGTATTCAGTGTCTATCAAGTGTATTTGTCCATGTGTGATAGTGCACCAGTGTCATTAATTTAACCAGTGTCAGTAATTATTCAGAGCTTAACAATCTAATCATTATGATTTATTGATCGGAGAACATCAGTACAGTTATTTAGGGTTATATGTATTTATTCAGTATTTATGTATACCATATTTATTGTGTGTCAAGACAGTCATCACATACATAGCCAGCCAGGGACATGTGACATTATTAAGTTGGCAAAACAGTGGCTGCTGCAATACTTATATTTAATATTAATATAACCCTTATTTATTGTGTATTTGTGCAAGGGTAATTGTGTTTTATTATGTAAATTGTAAGGTATATCATTTTTACATCTCATTAACATTTTTAAGTCGTATTTGTGTTTCATCTTTCNGTATATCATTTTTACATCTCATTAACATTTTTAAGTCGTATTTGTGTTTCATCTTTCCACAGCCAGGTGTCGGCCGCGCTTAGGTAGCACGAGCCGGCGCAGTTCTCAGCCTAGTAGGCTTCATCACTTCAATGCGGGCGGACGTGGTAAGTCTCTCGTTTCGCAAGAACCTCGGTACCAGCCTCTGAGGCTGCAACCTAACTCAGTAATCGCATCATCACATCATCCACGAAATAACTAGTGTTTTTATGTTATATCGCACCGAGGCGAGAGCAGCGTGATGCACCTTAATTAATCTTAAGCCATTTAGTGTGTTTGTACGACCACGCGGTCACCATGTGTTGGTTTCGCTTAAAGTGTTGAATAAAATGATCATCTTGCATATAAACAAGTGCGTTCATTAATCCAGGCGTGCGCAGCGGCCATACAGCTCGCATTTTCCTACTATCTGACGGTGTGTTATCTCGAGTCCCTAGGGTGAGAAACCACGACCCTATCTCATTGCTCAACCTTGAGCTGGCGCCCGGCACACTCACAACTCGAGGGACACCGAGCGCCCAAACCGTCTCCCTTAGACAAGGGACGTACCTGGCGCACGTCACACGGAATCTTCCCAACCGCACCTCGCAACAGACATATCAGCTACAGACATAAGAAACGCATGGACTAAGGTAGGACGAGGGAAATATTTCGTAAGAGGAGATTCCAACAATGCTGGACTTTGCCATAATTCCCTAATACCATGGATGACGCCAAGAGTCTAAGATCCGCAATGCGTGCCAATCGGAAATAACTTTGTAAACCTTCACAAGTAATGCCACTTGCTGCTGTTTCGACAGCTCGTTGAGATGTATGCCACAAGACTTCACGAGTGCAAAAATCAAAGATATTTCTGTGCTCGTGCAACTCCTAAACTCTAAGTCTATAGAGCTATTATAACCTGTGGTACTTTAAAAAAAACTACGAGGAACCCATGCCACATTAAAAATATATATTACATGACTCAGAGACAAAACACTTGAAAAAAAGNAAAAAAACTACGAGGAACCCATGCCACATTAAAAATATATATTACATGACTCAGAGACAAAACACTTGAAAAAAAGTATTCCTTGTATTGTACAGAAGAAGAATACTGTGATGCATGTGCATATGTAATTATGTTTAAAAATGCATATTTTTTTATCTCAAGTTATGTCCTGCTTATGTAGTTAAAAAAACACTGTTGGTAAAGACAAAAATAATAATATACATCAGTTTTGTTATAATGTAAAGAAACAAAAAAAATTAAAATCTTTATTGAGACTCTAGTTATTACTAAAACAACATGTAATTATTTAGAAAAAAATAAGAATAAGGGGTAAAACATTTTGCAAATGAAGGTGGCCTCGCAAATTATCTTTAGATGAGCCGTGTAGCAAGGGCAGAGATGGCCGGGGTTAAGGTTGGCAACATGTGTTGTATTCACCACTTGCAGCAATGCATAAGATGTACTTTGCTCTTCAAAAACATGCAGCGGCGGGCATGCAAGCCACCTGGTGCTACGTTAAATGTATTATTCCAACAGAGATCGATTCCTTATTCATGTATCGTTTAAAACTTTAATATGCTACAAAAAGAATTCACGTCTGCGTGTTAATTTTATCATACAAACTTTAATGCACAGGAAAAAAATTAACACACTTTTGTCTTTATCCTATTCGAGAATACACACAAGTTACACTAATAGGAGGGTACAGGGTCGACACTTGAGAAAAATATACACGTTATCTTACCGATGAAAAAATTTACCCATCTCCATATTGATTAATAAAAATAATATATACCCATTACCATACTGATTCATGAAAAAAAAAAAAGACAGAACATACTGGCGGGGACAAACATACATACTGATGGAGACAAACAGAGAACATTCCTTAAAAAATAAAACACTCGTCACATACATTCCAACACCTTTAACACAAAATTAAAGGCAGCACACAGGGAAAATGTAATGTTTAGAAGTCTCTGCACCTTCCATTCATAATCTGCTTCATGCTGATGCACTCCCTATAACAAAAAATATGTATGTGATAATTCGCTCATCATAAAAAACATACATGGTAAAATGGTAAAAGTATGTTTGCTAAATTTAAAAAAATGTAAATTCTCTGAATTTTTTTATTTCTTTTCAAAAAGTATACAATATTATAAAACAAGATGATGGGAGTGCGGGGAGGGGAGTATGATTTCCTAGATAAATTTATTCAATGTTCGTTGTGAATGAAAAACATATTGGAAACTTGCAGCCTTGGACAAGGTATCCTTTCATCATCAAAATTCTAATGCATGCATGGCTCACTAAAACCCGAAGAAAATAATTAAAGAGTTCTGTACTTAAATAAAAATAAAAATTGTTATGTTTGTGGCTTCGATAACGAGCGTATTTAGCACAATATGATAACATCGACTTAAAAAAATTTCTGGTAAAATGTAAGTTTAAACCCTGAGGAAAAAAATTCTCAACTTTGGCTGGACGCTACATAAATCAAGCTCAATATCGCAAGTTTCACATCTAATAGAACAGTGACTGGTACAAATTTATTTTTGCAAAAATAATACGTTTACATCCCAAGGTGTGTAAAATATATCATTTCATGTATTTTTCTTAGCTTTTATTGTAATTTGTTATTGAAAATTATTTTTATATATTTTTTATATTTAATATTCCTTTTATATTGGCTCTATGCTGTTTACATAGTCTGTACCGAATCAAAAATTATAGCAGGGATTGTCTTTGGACAGTGTCCTGGCAGTCAAGAAATATGTCGTTCTGTTTGCTGTATTGTGAGGGGAATCAGGCTATTTTCAGACACGCCTACACACATAATAATTTATGCGTTTCTATTTAGTAAGGAACCTAGGAAATATGTATCGATTTAAAAAAAAAAATTCGTTCACGAGGAAACGCTCGCCACATCTCAGCTCAATTTTCAAAACACTTGCTTAACATAAAAAAAAAAAAAAAAAAAAATTACTTCCTGTCATGCCAGATGAATTGTTTTGACGTTTGTAAAAAAACCTCTTCGTTTCTCAGAAGTATTAGGAACATATGTTTCTTATATAAGCAGTAGTAATTTTTACGTTGCTGAAAACCATAAGTTAGAGATAACTAAAAATGACAGACTTCAATATTGTGTTCACGTTAAAAAAAATACAGACATGCTAAACTTAGTTTTCTTTACAATAAAATTTTCGTTTAGTAATTTTATTTAAATCGCACCCCACATAAAAACGATGTATTTTAAACATAAGTATAACTGTTTCAGCCTGCATGGCTATAATTCACCAGTGTGCTTTATAGTGTCAGAAATAATCGTAGGCAGGTGAGCCCCTTATGATGTTTACAAAAATATCGGTCAGCAACCAATGATTCACATTGCTAGAATTATTCGTGTGGTATGGTACTGGAGGTCCGGGAACGTTTACCGTCCGATATAACAGCAGCAGGAGCCCGGACGCACCGCCGTCTGGCACGTTCTCGCGAGCACGAGCCGTATCATCACATTTGCATCGGCTGAAAAAAACACACATCGCTTCCCCTTCACAACATTGATAGATTTTTGCTTCATGCACGTTTTACAGTGAGACATTAGCCTGATTGCTCGCTTCCCACTTAGGTGAGCCAGGTTAGATTCGCGGTGGGGTGTATGCCAAAACACTTAATTACACAGGATACCCTACAATGTGTTATATTATGTTTACAGATATCGTCACATGTGTTTTTGCGCAATTTGGAACTCCTATTTTGATGTTATCTGCTTGGCTTGAGAACCACGTGTGCCATCTTCACGAAGAGCTGTCTTCGTCTAGGTCCTGTTACGTACCGCATATTTCGTTTGAAGGTAATAAATAAATCTGCACGAGTCCATACAACTATGTTTGTGAAATGCCGTTCAGATTTTTTAATGTATATTGTTCCTTTTTATTCCAGTCGTCAAACCCGAGGGCTCGAGCTTCTGTCGAACTGCTGACGAGACCTCTTCCCATCGCAGCTAATTTTGGCTGTTCGGTCGGTGAGTACAGATTCATTTATTTTCACTGAGATGTGTTAATTTTCTATCATTACATACCACAAATTACAGTACTAACATGAGCTGCCCATTGTTTCTTTTTATTGGGGCTGAACTTTTACTCATACCGTACAGTCTTTCTTAAAGGCTAAAATATTATTATTCTTTAGACGTAAATTCATTCATCAGTAGCGTCAATTTTTTTTGCAAGTGCGAGAGATCGTAACATATTAAGACTCGGCCTGTGTATTCATAAATTTATTTTCCAATTTTTTTAATGTGTTTGTGCTTGGAGAGAATATAATATACAATGGAAATGTGTGTACAGCAGAAAAAAAAAATCGTCCACTTGCTTGTAAAAATGACGATGTAAAGTTCTTTTAATATGTATATTGACATTGAAAATAATTTTTCCCCTTTCATAACTTCTGTTGAATCTAGAGTAAATTATTTTAATCATGCACGATGCTGCACGCATGTTTGTGTGTGTGACACACTCTTAGTATGTAAAGCGGGTTGGAACATACACTGATTCCCTGCCCCTTTATTTCTCACTAGCAGGACTAGCAGGAGATAACAGATCCGGGAGACCGCGGTGACATACCGGTGTAGTGTGGTGGCTTGCCGCTATGACGAGTCGCGGTTCGTTTTCCGGTGGTTAACGTCTAGGATTTTCTAATGTTAGCTTGCTGGTTTTGTCTTTTCTTTCGTCAGATCACTGATCAACAAATTTCATTTGATTGTCTGCACTATCTTTCAAACAATACATAATCTGTATTTGTAAACAATTTAGGGATAACAAGAAGACGATCTCATGGCAAGCCAAAATCAGACACTATCAAACAGTAATTAGACCACAAGCAACATACGGTGCAGAAACCTTGACATTAAAAAAGGTAGGACAACGAGAAGAACTCGAGAAAAAAGAGAGACGGATCCTCAGGAAAATTCTAGGCCCAAGAAGAACAGAAGACGGAACATACAGATGCAAAAGCAACAACGAACTTTATACCAAAGTAGAACCAATTACAGAGAACATTAGAAAAAAACGGCTAAAATTCTATGGCCACCTACAACGAATGGACAATTACAGACTAACCAAAAAGATTTTCGATCACAACAACAGTCTAAAAACACCCACCAATTGGCTACAAGAAGTCAGAAACGACCTAAAATCACTTTCAATTACAGAAGAAAACACGAGAGACCGTGAAACCTTCAGAAGATTGGTCGACACTGCAAAATTTGAACCCAAAATCAGAAGGAAAAACAACTACACCTTCACGGAGGAAAGAAAACAAAGACAGTCAGAACTCATGAAGGAATATTGGGCAGCAAGAAAACTCAACCAAAATGGTTCCAAGCGGTCTTAAATAGGGCAGATTCAAATTTAAAAAAAAAAAAAATGAGATAAAGAATTTAAATACTTTTAAAAAATAATGACGACGGGGCATATACTGAAATGAAATGTTACTATGGTGGAGGCTTCAATCGGCAGTTTCCCATTATGAAAACACTATTACCCTCTTATAAAAAATCATTGAATACACTAATACACTTTCTTGTGAAAAGTTTATGAATTACATTTCCTGTGTATTTCAATGACTACAGTGTTGCCAGGTGGCTGTCTCCTGAAGGGATGGACAAGTCCACCTGGGCAAAGGGATGTGGGTTGCCATGCTCGATGGCTCTTAATACAATAAAATACACCCCTGACTGTAGCTTTGATTGAGAAGAAGTTGTGCAATATGTGTAGGAAAATGCTGCACACTATTGGTCGCATTTTGGGTGTACCTAGCACTTCAGTTTCGTCATACAGGCCAATTGACGCCACTTAATGGTGCGTTCCATCGTATGTCTCAGCACAACCTGCTACGACGCAACGACCAATGGCCCGTGTGCCCAAGGGCTGTGGCTTTGGGGTAAACATCGTTTAAGAATACCCTACTAATTTATTACAAGAGTTACCTCTTGTAATAAATAAAGTAGGACGACCTCTTAGCCACTTAGTACCTGTTGGCAAGAAGGTGCAATTTCCGTTCGTGTCAACATGCACTACACACTCTTGGCTTGATGTTGGTGGGGCCATTGTTGCAGGTGTAGTTGATGTGACTGCTGCAGTCAGAGTGGGCACAAGGATCTCGTGGACGAGTGATTTACGCCAACCACCATACATCAGCATAAAAGATGCCTCAGTTTCTTAGGGTAAGCCAAGGTCATGTTAACCCCTGATATTAAGAGTTGTTATGGCAAGTGCCATTCAAGATCGAAGACAGTAACAAGACAGCTTTCACAGCCCCCGACAGTATTTGTTATCAATTCTGGGCTATGCCATTTGGAATTAAGTGCGCACTGGCCAACTTCCAGGCGATCATAGTCATAGTGTTGGTCGGTCTCATCGGCGAATGCACTCTCGCCTACCTGGACAATGTGGTGATATGGTCAGCAAGTTGGGAGGAGCACTTACACCACTGGTCACATGTGCTCGAGAGGTTGGCCATCAATTGCCTCAAGTGCACAACTGTCAAACACCACCTCGAAAATACCAGCATCGATTTCCTAGGGCATGTCGTCGACAAGAACGACAACACACCCAACCCCGAACAACTTCGGCTGATTATGGAGTACCCACCACCACGTACACACAAGCATCTCCATAAGTTTTTTGGGGTAATAAACTGGCTCCAAGAGCACATTTAGGACTTTGCCACAATCACCCCAAATACTTACCGACCTGGTTTTAACTTAGCAGTAGTTTCAATGTGATGGCACTGCCGACGACACCTTGCAACAAATCAAGTCATGTTTTTTCTAATGTGAACGACTTTGCCGAGGTACGAACTCACAATACACCTTTACCTGCAGACCGAAACCCACCAAGAAGGACTCAGTGCAGTTCTCTACCAGTGCAGTGACAATGGTGAATATTACATCATCGACTTCGCAAGTGCCAAGTTCGGACCATCTGAACTGAGTGGAGGTACAATTTTAACGAATGTGAATGTTTGGTCGTGGTATGGTCCAAAAAGAAGTACCGAGCATACTTGGAGTACCAGTGCTTCATGCTTCGGTACGACAATAGCTGCTTAGTTTGGCTCCTTGCCATGTGTGAGGTACACAAAAGTTGACCTGGTAGGCATTGCTTATTCAATTATATGACTTCGTTGTGAATCATGTCCCCCGTAGCGAATACCAGTTGGCAGACACACTGTCCAGGTCACCATGCGCCGACAATGTGGTGCAGGACTACACAGAGTGGGAATTTATATTGCCACCAACAACATGCTAACCACTGAGTGAGGTAAGCCTTCAACAGATCAACTCCACTAATAATGACCTCACTGTTCGTGATCTATACTATGAAATGGCGAAATTGCAGCTTGATCTGGACTTACCAGGCATGCACACAGGTAGGTGCAACATAAGTGCAACCATGTCAAAGCATGGCGAGTTGATGAGGTACAACAACAGCAGATGCGACGGCCCATTAAGCCCTTCGAGGTGGTGTCCCTAGACCTCACAGGGCCCTACCCCATGTACTTAGAGGGAGGACATTCGTAGTCACCGATAATTAATCCAGGTGGGTCGAGGCATATCCCTTCAGTAGTGCATGAGCTACAAGTGTAGCCAAGGTCCTCCAGACCGACTTCTTCCCCAGGTGAGGATATCCGCAGAACCTACTAACCGATAAGGCATGCAATTTACCAACATGAAATGACGAGAATTGTGTACCCATTGGGGAGTGCGACACCTGGAAATGGAAATCTACCACTCACATGCCANAACATGAAATGACGAGAATTGTGTACCCATTGGGGAGTGCGACACCTGGAAATGGAAATCTACCACTCACATGCCAAACCCATGGAACACCGCAACTAAGAGTTCAGGAGAAACTTGCGACTCAGTGTGAGTGACCAGCACACCACCTGGGGCAACCATCTGCCTGCTGTCCTCTTCATATTCCTTCGGCATGTCAACTCTGCCACCAGAAAGTCAACTGCCAATGTCCTGCTGGGACACAACGTTACCTGGCCTGGTGAGTTCTACTGCTCTTGACAGTGGTGACCCAGTCAGCATTGACGCCCGAAGAAATTGGTGTTGGAGGGAGCACCAAGTGATACATACTCACCAGCGAAGCTACATCGCGTGGTGGCTGCTGACCACGACGTGACCACCACCTCAACTACGACCCGGTCAGCACATATATGTCCTTACACACCTGCAGTCCGCAGCCCAGAGAGAATTCTGAATGGGTTTTGCAGCTAAATGGAGCAAGACACGTGATCGAATGAGAAATTGGATTCCCCACCTACCTGGTCTGGTTTGGCAGAAAGACTGTCAAGGTGCACCGGAATAACTTGCATCTAGCACTAGGTGACATCGATGACGATGCCGCAACAGGTTCCCAGATGCCGCATGATGGCGACCCAGATATCGAGGTCCGCCGACCACCCATGCATAAGGAAAATGCATCGGCACCTCCCTCAGAGGAGCATCTACAAGGGGCCACAAGCCAAACGATGGCCAGTGTCTAGGTTCCCCTCATGCATCGTCGAACCGGAAGCCCCATCAACTTAGATGGTGCGGTGCCACCTTGCATCGCCATTCCCGCATCAACATCATTCCAGGCATACCTCCAGCACAAGCAAGAGGAAGCAGCACCACAGCCTGAACACGTCATGATGTCTGATGTCATGGCACCACCTCAATGGTGGGCCTCCACCTCCGCCATCTTGTCCACAACAGGTGACACCCGAGACGCCCAGCCGCACTGTTGATGGTGTTATGATATCTTTTGGAGGTGTCCATTAAAGGCGTGGGTTGATGTACCAGGGCATCGCTACAGTAGGAACGCCACTGTCAGCCGAGAGGTCACCACCAGGTGATCAACTCCCGCGGTCACTGTCCATCCAGGTCACTACCGGTGCCAGTGGGTACGGAAGAGAGAACCAGCAGGAGACGGTGGCAGTGAGAGCAGTGTGGCAATTATCTAACTACCCCACTGTCGCCAAAACCAGAGACAACAGCCANAGGAGACGGTGGCAGTGAGAGCAGTGTGGCAATTATCTAACTACCCCACTGTCGCCAAAACCAGAGACAACAGCCAATCCGGGAGTGTTTGACTTGCGGTGATATCACTGCATCCCGTACAGCAGTAACCTGCCCACATGAACACCAGCAGCAGCCAGATCACCCACATCCAGGCCACCCAAGGAATCCACAGCCCTGCGGCTTCGATATTTTGCACTACGACCTGTCCCTACGTCATCTGAAGATGCGCACCCGGAAACTGTCTCAGCAGGAAGAGGTGCTTGACACAGGATGGCGTCCTGCCCTTCAGACTGTTTGCCATGCTGCACATCAACTGCACTAGTGTAAGTGCAGTGCAGTGCAAGTGCAGGCACGAGTGCAGTGCGTGTGTGTGAAAGTGCAGAGCAATGTAGCACTGCCTCACACACTCCCCAACCCTAACTAGGGGGTGGGCAGTGGTGCATATTAGCAGAACCAGCATATAAACTTTGCAGTTCAATTTAAAAGCAATTTTTTGAAATTAAAGTAAGACAAACTAAAAGTGTAAATGTTAGGAGTTTCATTGTTTTATTTTGTAATTCTGAAATCCATGTATTTTTAACCTTAGTTGTTTCACCCTCATATCATTCAATCCAAGTGCAGATTGTAACTGTTTTAATTCTGGAAATTTTTATGTATTTATTTTGTTTATTTATTATGAAAGTGTTCATGTCCTTCTAATTGTTGCAAATTACAGGCAAGCAGAAAGTTGTGCAGGGTGAGCCACATGCGGCCATAATTCGCATTGCGCACACATGGGAGTCAGCCACTGTGGAGGATCTCAAGGGGCAGGCAAGCACTGCAACATGTTCCAGATGCTTTCACATTTTCGCGCTAATCGTCTTTACCTGTAATAGTCTAATGTTATGTACCAGAACCTGTTCTTTCTGTACTCAGAGATGCCACCCGTTTTCCTCGGTAATAGCATCGCTCGGAGAGGCTTAATGCCTCAATGATGCAATCCTATTCACATATGTGTTTTTTTTCCCTTCCAATTTTGCCTATTAGGCAGGCTACAGGCCAGAACCCGTATTTAGAGTTCACCTAGAGTAATGTAAGTGTTTCTGTGCAAGAGTAATTACATGCAACTTTTCAGATGTTATCTTTTTTATTTCAAGAACTGCCTTCGGGTATTTCGGGAATGGGTGCCCTATAACCCACTTTCACCCAGTTTCACGTAAATTACTTGACAGCCAGTATGCTCAACTCAGAGCTTTTACATTTAAGGCATGTAGGTCAACTTGAATAGGTCAACAGTATTTTTCGTGTAAGTGTAATGAGCAAGGGCCTCTTCCAACATTTCACCGAGGGACTGTGTTCATCCGGCTATTCTCTGAGACCATCACCTGCAGCAACAATTTGCACAGTCTACCGACGGTGTATGGTGCCTAGTCGGGTATCCAAATCCACAAACCACCTAACAATGTTTTACACCACCCATCAAAACTTCCATTACCCCAACACCACTCAGCCAACAGGTGTTAACCTTAACTCACTAATTCTCTCCCAGTAGGAACTTACACTGTCCTAGCGGATATGGCATGGTAGCAGCCTATGTAGATAAAACTTAAATTAATTACACCCGCGGCATGTTTTAAGCTGGTAAAATTGAGAGGCATAGCATCAATGCTAAACAAGAAAAAGAGTTAAGTTCTGAACAACATTACGGCTATGGAGAAACCAAAATCCTGTACAAATATGTTTGTTGCTCGGGGGTGCGCGGTGATTGTAAACTCTCGTTAAGACCTTGGAACCAAGTGAAAAATCATCGCGTAGTCTGCTGAAACCCCAACTCAAAAGCACACCAGTTGCTCGGGAAAATACAGAAACACTTTTGCAAAATAAATAAATACATACAAACATAGCTACACTTAACTAGAACACACTATAAATGTTGAAGATTAATTTGCTTATGCAAATTACATCGATGTGCAAGGGGTTCCAGGGATGCTGAGGTTGAGGTGAAAACTGGTGAAATATCCTGGTGCTATAACTCAGTGAGCATGAGTGACAGTCGTTTGGTCAATGGCCCATGGATCCCTGGCGTCATCTGTCGATCAACGGTGTTTATGAATGATGAACTTACCAATAATTGAAAATAGCTAGTGTTTCCACTCGTTATACTAGCGATATTGTAGGCCACCGTGCACACCTTACTTACACCTGTTACAACTGCAAAACGGTGCTGCGCCCGAATTACCCACAAGGGTTCAGAAAATTAAACGTTCATGGTTTTTCAAGATGTTTACTTACTTTTGTGGTAAATACGCACTTACAATAATATGTCATATTTATGCGAACCCGGCACTCTGGTTGACCGGTGACCAATGCTGTAAAATCGGCCTAAGCCATGAAAATTAATGAAGTGTGCATAGTGCCTTAAACACTGGTTAATACATGCACGGAGGAGGACAGTCATCCCCTCGGCACTAAACAAAAAATGTTCCTGTTATTTGCATAGCTATAGAAAATGAATGTGATTGCAGCAAAAGTTGAAGGTGCCAAGGGAGTCCGTCTGGAGTAAAAGTCCCATGCTGCTGGTCGGTCCGAGTGTTGAAGTCAGACAGAAAAAAAGGTGGTCGAAGCTGGCGCCAACATTCGGGTGGAAAATGACATGAACACTATTAATACTAATTAAAATGCTACAAAATTTAATTTAATTGCGAATATCATACCGGCGAACTCCCCGTGATTAATTGTCAGATATGTATATGACTGTGATGTCACAGTAAATAATACTGCACCATAAAAGTGAAATAAAAACTGTGACATGAATCACGCGTCCACAAGGTACTTGTGCCCATGCCACAGTCACATCAACTGTACCAGCTACACCGGGTCGCACCAGGAAAATCGGGCAAAGATTGCATGATGCAGGTTTACCAGAACAGAACTTACACCTTCTTGCCAACAGGTATTACGTGGCTCGAGAGGTCGTCCTACTTTGTTTATTACAAGATGTAACTCTTGTTGTAAATTAGTAGGAGATCCGAAATGGTGTTTATCCCAAAGTCACAGCTGTTAGGCACACAGACCATTGGTAGTTATGATATAGCAACTTGTGCCGCGACATATGATGCAGCACACCGCCAAGTGGCTTCAACTGGCCTGTGGGCCATTGCTGAAGTGCTGGATACCTCAGTATTAAGTGCCATTGAGCATGGCAGCCTACACCCCTTTCCCCATGTGGACTCGTCCATCCCTTCGGGAGACAGCCACCTGGCAACACTGTAGCCAGTGAAATACAAACTCATCATCAGAAGTGAAATGCAAACACTTTTTACGAGAAATTGTAGTATTGTATTAATGTTTATTTATATTAGAGTAATTGTGTTTTCTTAAAAGGAGATTGCCTGTAATGGCCTCCATCATTTTATCAGATAATTAAGTGTGGTGACAGGCTCCGTCAACTACACAACTTCAACCATAACATACATTTGTTAATAAAAGGGTTGTTAGGGGGGGGGGGTGTCTCCAATGTGTTCATTTAATTTATATAATTTATCACCATTACAATGATATCACAGAGTGCTCATGTTATGTTTCATCATTCACTGTTTGACGCTGTTTTCCATTCTCGCCGACCCATACTGATGTACTCGCGGCCAAGTGTACACTTCGTCCCAGTGTCGGCTAGGTGATGGAAGTGACTCCGGAGGTTGAAGTGTATACGAGAGCAAATGTGAACATGAGGTTCATGTCAACATTCAGCAAGAAAATAGGCTGGTATAAAAATGCTTATGCAAAGTAATTAATATGAGCATCGGTGCTCTTTTTCTCAGTCCGTTACATGTTTGAATGAATACATCGGTAAATAAATTTATTGAAAAATAATTTGCACTATTAGTTTTACTGATTATAGGCTGGCAGTGGAAGGCTCGTGGTTGACGAGCCATTTTCACCTGTTGTGGGCTGTGGGTATCCATGCTTGATTTGGCTGAAAACAATGGTAGCTTGTTGGAGGTTGTAAATAAACGTGGTTACATATTTGTTTTACATCCCTTATAATTTTACGGATCGAGGACACTCATGCTTCAAGCATAACACATGCTTGGTAATGTAAACAAGGAATGAAAGTGTCCATGCAAGGTGTTGTGGAAACATTGTAATTGCGGTGACCCCTCCTCTACATTAATTTTTACGGCGTTATTCTTTCTGGGGACTTCTTTTGTTGGTATTGTTAGACCCGAATTATCACACTACATCATGCTATTTGTTTACATTTAAAACATAAATTCTTGTACATTTAGGTTTTTAAGTGCGACCTTGCGGCGAAAATGTCAGTTGCTCAAATATTAGGTTGTGCCACGGTAGAACTTTCGTAATTCGTATTCTCTGCATTTGCGATTATTGTTTTTAAACATGTGTGTTGAAAATTTTGATTGATTCTGGGATTATTTACAATCTCGAATTAGATGAGAAAGACTACATTATGTCGCAGTTATTAAAATTTCGNTGATTGATTCTGGGATTATTTACAATCTCGAATTAGATGAGAAAGACTACATTATGTCGCAGTTATTAAAATTTCGGACACCAATTTTGCTGGGGACGATTGTAATATGTTGTTATGTTGGGTTCAAGAACAGGTAAACAAGGACCGTGTTTTCGTTTGAGACAGTTATATACATAATTCTAGGCTTATAATATTGCCGTAATATGTATGAATTTTATGATCGACGTTAGACATACGTCATTTTACAGATTTGGGAAATGTGGTTGTTTTACGACTGTTTCTGATATAATAAAGTCGAGATTTGGAAAATGAGGTCTTATGTAATCAAGTTCACTAACATTGTATTTTTGTGGTTAAATGTTATGTTCCGACTTTTCATTCTAAAGCAAAATTCCATCTTAAGAGTATATCCCAAAGACCAACAATGAATCGCGATAGTAGGGAGGGATATGAAGGCCAGAAAAATTAGGTAAAAGATGTAAAATACAACACCAGAATTTCCGGAAGTCTTGAAAGATGCAAATAGCATCCACAAACAACTGCAGAACTGAATTAATGGAAATCAGTACCACACTGCATTCCAGAGCTTGAGCGATGGTGAAGGCGTAGTGCAGCACTGGTTTGCCTGTTTCACACTACTTACGTACTTCATATGCTTTTAGCACATTTTAATGTGATTAATATGGAGACCTAAAGGTGAGTTACTGTATTGCTGCCCTACTGGAAGTAGATTGGTGCAGGCATTGCATGAATTCACTATCATGTAACCATAATTTGGGTCACACTAATTTGTATTCAAGGTAAATGAGGAGGGGGTAAGCCGAATATAATTCTTCAACTGCAAATTGCATCANGGTCACACTAATTTGTATTCAAGGTAAATGAGGAGGGGGTAAGCCGAATATAATTCTTCAACTGCAAATTGCATCATAAATAAAATTTTGTACTTGGCCTATGTCATAATGCAAAAAACATATACACCTTAAATTTGTAAATCATAAATCATGAAACAGTAAAAATTACTACAGAAGAACTATTAACTGGGGTAATTATCTAGTTTAGGGGCTTTTCTGAAAAACACAATAAAAATTTAAAATTATGATATATTTCTANGGTCACACTAATTTGTATTCAAGGTAAATGAGGAGGGGGTAAGCCGAATATAATTCTTCAACTGCAAATTGCATCACAAATAAAATTTTGTACTTGGCCTATGTCATAATGCAAAAAACATATACACCTTAAATTTGTAAATCATAAATCATGAAACAGTAAAAATTACTACAGAAGAACTATTAACTGGTGCAGCAACGTTGCACTCTTGCTTACCGCACTACTCGGCATCCAGCAGAAGAACCTAACTAAATGGAACAACAAATGCTAGCCTTTGCTTTCTGTTTGTTCACTGCAGTTAGCCGGCCACAATAGGACAATGGTGGTTCTAGTTAACCTGAGGGATCAACACTTGAAATATATTGGAATTTTGTATACGTGAACAAATAAACATGATATCAAGCAACCACATATTTACAACACAGTAGATAAAGTAAAATATACCACGTTCATCCTGCTGGAACCTTTCCTTCAGTTAAGCTCATATTCTTCACAGTTACCAGTAATAATCCCCCTAATACACTCATTTTATTGTTTTCGCATCTTAAAATTGCGGTAGTGGATTGGATTGTAATGATTCTTTTTTGTATCCAGTTTTCATTGCCCTGGTTAGGGGTTGACGAGTTGAAAGCATTTAATCACTTTCATGTCAATTTATATAAACAAATGGGAGTCAATCACAGTATGGGTGGTCTAACGGGGCTTACTAGAGGGGAGAGGCAACCGTTTGGTGGCCTGTTTCTCACGCAACAAGTGAACTTTGAGCTTACACCAGAGTAGGGCCCGCTGGTAAACCTGCGAGGTCGCATGAGGAAACCCAATGATTACAGAACTTGCAACGTGCATTTGTTGCACCATATAGTGCTGATAAATATTGCAGATACGTGTGGGAGCAGGGTAAAGTGTTATTGAAGACGAGACAATAGGCACGCTTGGGCATGGGCTGGATTTGAGAACAGTGGTCTGTGTACACAGCAGCATGTCGCTCATCACGACATTGTTCAGGGTCTGTTGCCCCCAGCCAATGGTGAGTGGAGACCCACGAGCACTGCGCCAGGAGAGCTTCAGTATGATCCTGTAAACCCTGTGCATAACCAGTGATGCTACATGCTGGCAGTAGGGGATTCTAGGCCTCCGGTTGCCACCCTGCAGTACCCCTGTCGGGCAGCACCCAAACTGCAAGCATCTCGTGTGCCTTGCTTGCACTAGGATACCAAGAGCAGGCAGTCGGGCATTTCTGTGAGATCCCAGTGTGGCTGGTCTCTTCCAACAACAAAACAGTTAAACCTTTCATACTCGAAGCAGCCTCTTCATCCTACAGAATAACTATGGCCATGGACCTGATGCTCCCGATGCGCAGTCAGATCCAGCGCAAGGAGTAGGTAGGAGGGCAGCAAAGGCACTCCGCAACTGGGCAGCTGCAGGAACTTGTTCAGTCTCAGCAGTTGATGCAGCCACATCGTTCTGATAAGAACGAGCAGCAACACTTTTAGGTCGACAGCTGCAGATATCAATTAGTCCACCAGGGTGTAGATGCCAGCCTCTCTCAGTCCAGTTTTCCCTAAATGCTTTTTTCAGGTCGCAGCCAATTGAAGAGAGCCCAGTTGTCCAAGCCACCATGTAGCAGATGCCCTGCCACGCAGGCGGCCTGCACTGNCGCAGCCAATTGAAGAGAGCCCAGTTGTCCAAGCCACCATGTAGCAGATGCCCTGCCACGCAGGCGGCCTGCACTGTGTGGAGCCAGTATCACCATTCCAGCTCTGCATAGCCCCAGCTGTCTGTCTGCTTGACACCCCTTGGTTCACAAGCCGGTATTCAATTATTCCCAGCAACTCCAAAATCTGGAGCATCCATATTCACCACCCTGGGACACGTATAGTTACAGGTTGGTCGCTGCACCCCTTTACTCAGTAATGTGCACTCACAACACAGCTTCAATGCCCACATTTCAAGAGCATGCCACATNGTGCACTCACAACACAGCTTCAATGCCCACATTTCAAGAGCATGCCACATCAGGTTCTGAGTTTGCCATGCTACATCTCGAGAGCCCAACCAGTGAGACGCCGTGCGCACACCACAAACTCCGGCCTTTAACAACCTTTTATAATTAATAAGTAGCTCAGTACTGTCAGGAAAATTGCCTTGAGCCTATCCAATCCACTTTATTATCTGATATCCAATTAGGCATTGCATAACACGCTTAAAGATCTATGTTTTAACACATATGATCAAATAAAAATATTTCTATAGTACATATCTGTTTGCCAAAAGGATGATTTCTATAATGTTGGTAATTATACATATTGTCTATACGTATGACACTAGTTTTTTTAAGTTGTAGCAAATACACTAGAGAGACTAATATCGGTCAGCTTGAAAATTTTTGCAAGAAGATACAGCGGTGTTGTCACCTCCAACCAGCAGACAGCGGCACCTCTGTTTAATACTATAGTCCATTGATATTAGTAATACAATATCTACGTGGTGGGAATAAAGGCAAAACTTTATTTTCTCTCTGGAAAGTTTACTTAACAATGAAAACTAATTCCCAATACGTCAAATATTTCAGAAGTGGAAAGTATTTACTGACAAATGATAATAACAAATAACTTTTGAAATNAATTCCCAATACGTCAAATATTTCAGAAGTGGAAAGTATTTACTGACAAATGATAATAACAAATAACTTTTGAAATGTTTCTGGAATTATAACAATAGTAACACTTCTTTCTAGTATTTTTTCTTTCACGCACGTCTATTCTATTTGTATNATGTTTCTGGAATTATAACAATAGTAACACTTCTTTCTAGTATTTTTTCTTTCACGCACGTCTATTCTATTTGTATGGAATTGTCCGGTATTTGCTTCTAGTGTATTTGGTTGTAGTTTTTAAAATTATCTGGATATTATATTGTTTCAAGAAATTTTTAAAATTTATTGCCATAATCATCAAGATTGCGAAAATCATTTAAATAACTTACATAACTAAACATTTGTCTTTAAACTGATATTTCCTTTTATCATACTATCAAAATTTGTTGAAAAGGTATCATAATTTACATTTATAAGTGGTCTATATATCACATCAACAGTTATTTGCAGCATTTTATAACAATATAATTGCATTCAAAGATTTTAACAATACACAAATGTGATATATCAATAAATTTATTTATACTTATTTTTCCCCCCAGGAATTCTTACATCACTTCCTTTTATTATTGTCTCTGTAATTAGGTAACTTATGTGCCAAATAATAATTAGCTAGAAAGTAGTGTTCAGTTTCTGTAGAATTGAGCCAGTGCTCTTATATACAAACAATATCAAACTGATAAACATTTATAACATTTTCCAAACTAATTTAATATATTTCAAACCATAAACATGTTGATGGAATATACTTAAATCCATTTCATAATCTTTTTTTTCCGGCCCCTTATTACACAAGAATCATTACTAAAGTTAGACTGAAATCTAAAAAAATGCCTACATTGAGTTTTTTTGAGTGTTGATATTATGAAAAAAGTTAAACTGGCTTTCCTTTTGAGTCTGCAGTATTGTCTTTAATACACATACATATTTTTGAGCAAGAAGAGCTTTGACCAAACCATATAAATGATTCCCATGATGTGTAAAATGGGCTCTGTCAAAATTACTAGCCTGATCACATTAACATTTTGAAAATGTTTACATACACTTTGTATTTACTTATTGACAGCAGTTCATTTGACTTCTTTGTTGATACAAGAAACTTGTATCAAGTCCTGCCTATGTGGAATGTCTAACGCTCTCTCATTCATACATGTCAAATTCAAAAAATTATGCGTGAAGGTATTCAATCATTTTCCTTGATCTATTGTTACATCATTTGAAGCACCAAAGTGTCTTTTTGTGTCATATCTTTACATTCCCACTTTATGATTCTTGTAACTACACTGATTGGAACACCAGGTTTTACCTTTCCATGTATTAAGTAATCACTCAAGATATTTGTTAGTTCACTTGCAAGTAATTTGCCATAACTATTGGCGAAAATGTGCATCTTTTTCCTGAGACAGTAAAGACTTCTTTTTTATAATCAAATCTGTTTTGTGGAACTTCGCTCTTGATTTCTTGGCCAAATTAGGGTAATTATCCAATGTAGCAACTTTTCTGTAAAAAAAATTAACAAAAACCCTGATAAAATGGTATATTTCCACTCTACTAATTACGCAGAACACGAATATATTAGGAGCATTAACTTTAGACTAATTTCGTAATATGTGCCTGCCTAAGCAAACGGAACCTAACCCCACGATGAGTGAATCACTATTTTACATTTTTAATCTAACCTAGGATTGTAGGGTGTTAATCTAACCTAGGTTAGTAGGGTTTTAAACTACTAGGATAGTAGGGTTTTAAAGTAACAGTTAAACACACGGGAAGTCTATTAATCAACTCACCTAGGTAGGCGGCGGGTACAATTCCATTGTCCTCGACCCATTTAACTGCTGTGCATCTTACCTCAATCGACAAAACACCACGATCAACAAAAACATCTGAGTAACACCTGCCACATAGGCGAATATTACGCACAGAAGCACTAGTTTTTGCACCCTCCAATCTTAAATCACAAGCCTTCTCACCGTCGGATTCGGACGTCACAACACACGCCCGGAAAAAAACACATCCGCACTGTCTCGCTTCTGAACTGCTACCAATGGCTTCTCAACTGCAACGTAAAATTCCGTAACTATGACTTCTACACATCACAGCCAATAAGGTGACGGTACGATGCGCATTTGTTCACATTGCTAATGCATTACTTCACATAAATCATGGCGTCCGACGTGAACAAAGCGGCGGGCTGCTCGTACATTTAACTATTTTATTTAATACGTTCAACTTATTTTAACATTACGCCGTCCTGAATACTAACAAGGTAAGCTGTGCAGAACTCATTAATGCTACTTTTGTTGGTCTAGGACGTTTCCTTCAGAAAAGCAGCTGCTCTGGATAATTACCTTAATTTGTATAGGTAAATAGGCCTACTTATTAGATATGGGCTGTTCAGGGTTAACTGAGCACTTTTGAAAGCCCCGTTTAAGATCTACTTACAGGTATGTTGTGTATTCTTCCAGGTTATGTAAAATTAACGCTGTCATGGGCCTCATAACTCTATTTATACTTTGGTCAAGTGAAACTGTGAAATTATTAGAAAAGTAAACATTTGACAAAATCTTCCAATTTGTATGCTTTGATGCATTAAACAAACAGAAAGTGAAAGAAATCATTTAAGTTATCACAAATGGTTACCTGACACTTTCGATTCAATGTTAAGACATGGAACTACTTTCCCTCCATCATTACCAACTTTACTGGCCACATGTCACTCGGTGCTCCCGTTGAAATATATGGAGGTAGGAGCAGTGACATTTTTTCTAAGGTTGATTACAAAAGTGCTCACTTTATCGTGAACAGCCTTTATCAAAATCTTTGTGTTGCAGAATTTCTTGTAATGGCCAATTCTACACTTTCACTACACTCAGTTTTTGAAACATGCTGGAGACTATTAACTTGCACAGTTTGTTCTTAATAATTCTGCTTGTCTTGTTTTAGAATTTGTTATGTCTTCCTTCAAAATGTTGATATTTTCTCTCATTGAGTTAATTTCTTCATACAGAGATTTGAACAGATTCTATCAACTTGTGTTGTTATTTTTTTCCAATTTTATTTTCTTTCTCGTTGAGGCAATATTTATATCCAAACATAACTTACGAAACCACTAATTTTTAACATAACAAACATCATTAAATTTGCCCGAGTGATACTACACCATTTATAATTATTTTCACAATTACCACTTTACATCACAAATACAACTTTATTCATTGTTGAGCTAGATGTTTGTGCATCCACACTTTTCATGATTATATTTTTTATACTTAAGTTGAGGTTTCATGCGAAAAGGTAAACACAAACATTAGCTCTGCTAACACATAGGATAAATAATGCTGCTGTCCTGTGTTACTATTATGGTAAATAAATAATTTTTTTTCTCTGAAAAGTGTTTGACATTTTTTCTGTTTTGGTGCAAAAGATTCACAAAAATGTATGATTTTTATGCCAGTGGTAATGATGTTGAGTGTTTCTTTCAGACATATTTTCTTGGAAGACATAGAAAAGAAACGTGAAGAACTGTTCAAAGAAAATACAGATACACGTAAACTGATTGAAGAAAAGGTGAAAGAAATGAAGAAAAGATAACACCAGTCTTGCAATTATGTTAAAAACTTGTACCATTCAGGCACTTTGAGATGTGGGTGCTGTGTTCAAGCAAGACTGAAATTACTAAAACTTGAGATGGTTTGAGTATGAGTAGACTACTGTAAAGAGGAATTCTGGTTAGCTTAAGAAAAAAAAATTAGGCAAAAAATTTTGCTTCTGAGTAAGTTATTTTTATTCTTTAAACCATTTATGATAGTGCATTCTGGATGTATTGCATTAAAAATGAATTGTATGTCTGTGTAACTGATTTATATAATTGTTAAATAAAAATTCTATATGTAATCATATTTTTGTTACAGCCTCGTCATAAAGAAAATAATTTTTCCCTAGCACTGCATAGGCATAATTCTTTCTTACCTTGATGCTGTCTTAGGTTGTAGCCGTTGAAAATATGTTATTAATTTTTTTAAAACTTGTTTTTTGCATTCTTCAAATTAGCTGTTTCATCAAACCATTGTAATTTTAGAATTTTTTTACTCCTATATGTTGTGCAGAAATTGAGAATTCGTTTCTGGTTAGATGGAAATAACAGGCGGTGCTTCTAATGTACAGAATGGTCCGGAAAGATCTATATCATAGGTTGGGAACAATGTACTCATTCGATAACAGTGTAGATGCAGGAAAGTAAGGCGTCAGTTGAACACTACCTATTGTAGAGCACAGGTGTGGTGAAAAGCGAGTCGTGAAGGCCTTCATTGTTTAATATAACTTCCTTTAATACGGAAGTGGCCATAGTGGTGGGCCTAGTGTGAAATATGAAGACCTTATACAAGCAAGACGTCCAGAAAACTCTCCTGACAATGAGTGTGTGAGTGAGTGAAGAGATTTGGGCAGCTCGTAACAACAAGCTCCTGATAGCCGATGAGAGTGAAGAGGGGTGAGTATGGAGCAGTGCCNAGAGATTTGGGCAGCTCGTAACAACAAGCTCCTGATAGCCGATGAGAGTGAAGAGGGGTGAGTATGGAGCAGTGCCGGAATGAAAGAGCAGGGGAAATGGGAGATCTTAGAGAAAGCCTGCCGACCAGCAGCTTCGTCTGGCATGATTCCCACTTGTGAAAATCCGGAGTGAACCGGCCAGGGATTGAACCCGGTTTGCCTAGGTNAGAGATTTGGGCAGCTCGTAACAACAAGCTCCTGATAGCCGATGAGAGTGAAGAGGGGTGAGTATGGAGCAGTGCCAGAATGAAAGAGCAGGGGAAATGGGAGATCTTAGAGAAAGCCTGCCGACCAGCGGCTTCGTCTGGCATGATTCCCACTTGTGAAAATCCGGAGTGAACCGGCCAGGGATTGAACCCGGTTTGCCTAGGTNAGCTTCGTCTGGCATGATTCCCACTTGTGAAAATCCGGAGTGAACCGGCCAGGGATTGAACCCGGTTTGCCTAGGTGGCCCAACAAAGAGTACCATTTTGTTGCTGTGGCAAAATTATATCAAACTGGATCAGTGCTGTGTCAGAGTCAAAACGAATCTAGATGAAAATGAACAGCTACAGATAATGAGCATTCAACTTAAGTGTTGCAGAAGATTCTTAGATCACAGAGAAAAAGTCAGCGACGTATTGCTAAAGAACTGTGAATTAAGAGAACATCTTTATACACATGTATGCATGAACTGGAAAATTTCATATCACATGCAGATGTGTCATAAACTATGGGATGTGGACAAGAATTATAGATGCCTATTCTGTACTCTCACATTGACCAATGGGTAGGAGGATGAACATTTCCTTGCCATTATCTGTTTTCATGTCAATGCTATTTTACACTTGACGGTTGCATTAATAAACAAACATGATTTCTGGNGTCAATGCTATTTTACACTTGACGGTTGCATTAATAAACAAACATGATTTCTGGAATTTTAATTTCTTGCTGAGTTGGTAACATGGCCCTTGCACCCAGGAAAGTTTACTGTGTGGTCTGCCCCCTATGGTAATGACATAGGCAGGCAATGANGCAATTTGTCCCTTCTTTATTGAGGATGATCAAGGAAATAGGGTTACCATTTCTCAACAGAGGTAAGTACAGTGACTTGGTTATTGCAATGTTTGAGTCCGATATGCAGCATTTTTGCCGGGCTTGCAATCTTGTGTTTTAACATAGTGGTTTCAGCAGGACAGGGCAACACCACACACTGCCAGGTAATCCTTACAGCTTCTGCAGCATCACTTATCAGCAGCGTGTAATCTCGAGAAAAACGTATTAGACTATCTGTTTCCTGCCAGCTCACCTGATCTCACCCTGCCTGACACATAGTTTGGGAAATGCTGAAGAACTCTGTCTACCATGATCCAGTGCCTTGTGATATAGATCAGATGAATTTGAATATAACACACATATTTCATTCTATTACAGGAAATACAACTGCAGGGTTTTTTTTTTTANTTGGGAAATGCTGAAGAACTCTGTCTACCATGATCCAGTGCCTTGTGATATAGATCAGATGAATTTGAATATAACACGCATATTTCATTCTATTACAGGAAATACAACTGCAGGGTTTTTTTTTTTAACAATTTGCAGTGTCTCTACAAAAAGGGTTTGGAGGTGGACAGATGACAATTGGAACAAGTACAGTAGCCGTGTATTATAGTCAATTTTCATTGCTTTTATGGAATTTGTGCGATGTAGAAACGTGAAATAAATAAAACAATAAATTATATTTATTTTAGTATAGTTCTGTCTGGCTATACTGCACAATATGAGAGACTCATTACCTACCCGTTAAGCATAGTTACTCAATGTAAAAACTGCAATTACAAATGAACCGGATAATGTAATGACCTGTGTAGACATGAAAGGGAAGACAGTTCACTGCAACTGCTGTTTTCAAGACAGATAGGTGTCCATTTCTGTAACTCTTCGCAAAGTGAAGACAAGTGAGAATCTCAAAAAAGCTACAGTCACCTCCCTATCTACCAATTTTTAGGGGACTACAAAAACATTTCCATACTTGAATGATTTAAGTGGATGAGGTTTCTGACATGTACATCAATAAAATATAACTTCTGACATATTATACTTAATTTTAAATATAATAAGAGCTCTACATTATCTGTGAATAAAGTTTAGCTAATAAAATAAAAATGAGGATTAAAAAAAAAGTATTACTAATACAGTAAATAATTCATAAAAAAATGTTTCACCTAAACTCGTTCAAATAAATAATATATCTTAAAATACAATATATAATTGATTGTAATCCGAAACCAAATGCAAGCCGACTTGAAACATTCAAACCCTCTAAAAGTGAAAATATTATGACACCGAATGCAAGGTAAATTTTGAATGTACCACCCAACATTTTTTGGCGACTTGGGGAGGACAAGTATAATACAATGAAACGCCAACTTTATAGGAAAAAACGATCCTTAATCATAAATGAAAATATCTTTGTAAATAATATTTCCTTGTTAAAATGTATTGAGTAATAATTGGTTTTGAAATTCAAGTGATGATAGGTGCAACTGTTTTGAGCAACGGATAATCTTTCTTGATAGAATTTCTAAGTTCGCTAGTAGCACAGTTGCTCAGCTGGCAGCGTGTGACGACAAGCGTGCGCGCGCNAGGGGGGAGAGAGAAGAGGTTTTTTAGAGGGAGGGGGGAGAGAATGAGAGCGTGTGTTTTTTTCTTTTGCTAGACAACACACTATGTCGCCACGCTGCTAGGTGTTTCTTTTTTGTTGGTTTTTTTTTGTTTGTTCATTGTCGTGTATAGGACTGTTTATGAAGGTAGGATAAGAAGGAGTATGCCAACTTGAAGCGCTACTAACTCTATTGAATCTAATTTAATTATTTAGCCACCAATGCTGGGAGACTCATAGTCCCAGCTTAACTCTCGTTTTTACTGCAGAGTCCCCATCGTGCTATTGATGATCTCGGGTGGGGGGTGGGGGGGTGTCATGCATTTAAGGGAGAAAAGGTGGGAAACGGAAGAACTCCGAGGAAAACCCACATATTTACTGGGGGGTGAAAAAGGGACAAATGAGAGTTGGGGTTAAAAAACTTACCAGAAATAATGTTATAAGGATGCAGTGAGGCTGCCGGGGGTATTTGGTGGTCCACCATGTTGTGTCATTCCACTGGGTTGTCACTCCGTGGGCAGGAGTGAGTTGTAGAGCAGTAATAACTGTAGTTCTGCTGCTTCATGATGACGACTCTGAAGGTGTGGATGCAGTCGTCCAGGCAGCCAGTGGGATTCGCCACAGGCAGCACTGTTTTGTCCCCGACCAAGGAGGTGGCCAGGAAGGGCGGAGGCTGCAGGGAGAGCTCCGACTCAGGTTGTCCGGGCGGACTGCTGTCATTATGCACCGCCTGGCGTGCGTGGAGGGCTGGATACTCGGGAGCGGTGGCTGCAGAAGTACATTGCTGCGGTCCATGCTGTCTTGTGTATATAGCCACTGGGCTATGGTGGTGTCTATTTGGGTCCGGTGACCCATTCACTCATGGTCGATTTGTTACAGAGCGCGGCGCTGACGGTCGCGGATCCGTTTGGTGTTGAATGGCCGTCAACGGCAGTTCAGGATTGGGTGTCCTAGCACACGCACTAGCGGGTTCCCGTGTGTTCTCAGTGACTGCACGAANGTCAACGGCAGTTCAGGATTGGGTGTCCTAGCACACGCACTAGCGGGTTCCCGTGTGTTCTCAGTGACTGCACGAACCCGTTTACTTGATGAGTGATGGTTTGTGGTAGAGTTGGCGTGTTGGCTTCATCAAGGAGCGAGTGTCGCGGTGTGTTTCGGGTCCGGCCTAACACTAATCTCAGTGCTCTGTAGTAGAGCGCAAACATTGGGCGAAGGTGCTTTGGTCTCGTGTTGCTCCACACTGGATCTGCGTATAGGAGAATGATGAGTACATACACCCTCAGCAGCATTACTCTCGTGTCTTGTGATAGTGGGCACATGCGTCTTAAATTTGTGGCCAGAGTCTAGAGGACTCCTCTTGCACAGCCACATACTGAGTTGAAGTTATCCGAGAAGTTAATTTGGCTTTCGAGTATCGCGCCCAGATACTTTGCAGCAGTGAGCCATTTAATGTCTTCGCCGTCGATGTGGATGGACGGCTTATAGTCCTCGCGGCGTCTACTGAAAAGGACTGCGGATGTCTTGCTGCTGTTCACCCGGATTCCCTTGCTCGTGAAAAACCTCTTGAGGGGGGCGAATGCTGTTCGTAGGTAGAGGCTAAGTTCGGGTTCATTGTTTGCCGTGGCGACGATTGCCGTGTCATCTGCGTACAGAGAGAGCCTCGTATTCGTTGGAGTTGGAATGTTCCTGATGAATAGGGTGAACAGCAGAGGGTTCAAGATTGAGCTTTGCGGCACTCCGGCTTTCACGGTCTGAGTTGCTGACAGTGCTTCCTCTACTCGGAGCTGGAAGGATCTGCCAGATAGAAACGATCTCAAAACCCGTGGGAGGGGGTGGGTGTGCCCATTGCGATAAGTTTGCTTTTCAGCAGATCGTGTCGCACGGAATCGAAGGCCTTTTCAAGGTCTAGTAGAATTAGGCCTCCTTGTTTGCCCTTCGTTGGCCCACTTTCCAATACGCGGGTAGTTCTCCCAATCGCATGAGTGGTGGAGTGCTTAGGCCGGAACCCGAATTGACACCATGGTAGCTGGTCTTGCTGTAGAATGTTCTTCAGCAGCTGCCATAAGATTAGCGCTTCGCATACTTTAGAGAGACAGCTCAGAAGCGATATAGACCTGTATGATGAGGGAAGTTGTGGTGGCTTTTCCGGTTTTGGGAGTGGCACGATGTGGTCCATTTTCCATGGAGTTGGATAGTGGCCTTGCAGTAGTATTGCGTTTATTGTCCTGGTGAGGAAAACGATCGCTTTTCTAGGTAGATGGATGAGCAAAACATTCGGGAATGCATCAGGTCCAGGTGCTGTTTTTCGCTTAAGCTTTGTCAGTAACTTGGCTAGTTCACGAGGGGTGACTAGAGGCATGTCAGATTGCGATGATAGTGGCGGTACTGTGATTTTATCCGCTGCGAATGCGTCGCCTTTATTGAAGTAAAATGCCTTGAATACTAAAAGCACTTTACTATAAACGATCGGACAAGCACTGTCCCGGACGAACAACACAACACAACTAAACAAGATAGCATAGAAGATAATGTGACAAAGAAGAAACCATAGAGATAGAAGAACTGACAAGTGGCGCTATCATAAGGAATTTTACTTAACACTTGAAACTAGATACTTTAACACTTTCCCTTGTTAAATAACAATTCACAAAAAAAATACAACTCTATATAAGTCCCATCTTGTCACACAACATCCGCAAACGAGGGGCGGCTAGTGGCTTGGTCATGATATCTGCAACTTGATGCTCTGAAGTAACTTTATCGACAGCCAGTCTACCTTCTGTTACATGCTCTCGAATGAAGAAGTGCAAAGAAGCCTATACGAACCAAGATGCTACTAAAAGACCTAAAAGACGTTGTCTGACAGCTGCAGCATTGTCTATGTGTAGAACTGGAACTTCTTTTAACTTACTCATTTGGCTCAATAGACGACTAAGCCAAATTATTTCTTTTGAGGCTTCACTAGCGGCGACAACTTCTGCTTCTGTGGTAGAATCGGTAACTGATCCCTGACGTTGACTTAGCCATGAAACAGCAGCGCCTGCATAAGTTATTAAAACACCTGTTGTTGATCTGCCTGTTTTGAGGCATCCGCCAAAATCTGCATCAGAAAAACAGCCAAGAATCCCTTTCTCTGCATTGTGCTGATATAGAAGGCCATAATTAAGGGTGCCTGCTATATATCTGAAAACTCTTTTAAGTCTGGTAATATCTTCAGCAGTAGGATTTTCAAGAGATCTGGATAAAAATCCGACTGAATAGGCTAAATCAGGTCTAGAGCCTAACATCAGATACATTAGTGAGCCTACTGCTTGGCGATATGGAAACTGATGTGCTCTTTCTGTTGCTTTCCCTGAAATCAAACTCTCTTGACTCTGAAGCATTGGTGAAGAAACTGATTTACAACCGACAAAATTGAAACGTTCAAGTATTTTCTGTGCATAGAACTTTTGACACACTCTTATATCACAATTTGACTGTCTCTCAATTTGTAGTCCTAAAAAATAAGACGCTTCTTCAGATGTAATTTTAAACTCAGCCTGAAGCTGATCTAAAAACTTCTCTAATTCTACTCTACTGGTAGAAGCTATGATGCCATCATCTACATAAAGAATGAGAATTATCTTGACACTACCTTCATCTCGAATGAACATACAAGGCTCCTCATCACTAGCCTTGAATTTGAGTGATGTCAGAAACTTGCCAATACGCTTGTTCCAGCACCTTGGCGACTGCTTAAGTCCATATAAACTCTTCTTGAGCTTCCAAACCCTACCCGTGCCGTCATCAAATCCCTCTGGCTGCTGCAAGTAAATATCTTCTTCCAGCTCTCCATAAAGAAAAGCTGTAGATACATCGAACTGAACTAAGTGCATCTTCTCTGTCACAACAACACCAAGCATCAAACGAATAGTTTGCAACTTTGCTACTGGACTAAATGTTTTAGAGTAGTCTATGCCCTTACGTTGATCGTAGCCTTTAGCAACTATTCTTGATTTTCTCTTCTCGATGGTGCCGTCAGGTTTCATTTTGACTCTATATACCCATTTGCATGGAAGGGCTCTAGCTCCCTTAGGTAGGTACTCTAGATCATACGTATCATTCTCAAGTAGAGAGGATATCTCACTGTTCATTGACTTAAGCCATTCTTGACCATACTTGCCACCTACAGCTTCTTGAAAACTTTGTGGATCCTCTTCAGCTATCATGATCATTACAAAATCATCATAATATGTTGACGCTTTGATTGTGTTTCTATCACGCAGTTTTCGGGTATCTGCTCTTTCAGTGTGCTCTAATCCAGACTCTGGCCTAGATTTGGAACTGGACTCTTCACCACTTGAATCTTCTTTATCTTTGGTTGAAATTTCTCGCTGAACAAGTTCCTCTTCAACCAATTGTTCTTTTGATGGAGTGCTCAGGAAAGGTACTTTTACTTTCTCAGCACAGTCACGAAGTATTTCTTGAAAACGAACATCTCTGGATAACACGACTCGCCTATCTTCTGAAATATAGACTCGGTAGCGCTCTTCACCATCGTAGCCTACTAGGTAACCTTTTTGAGCTTTCTTATCCATCTTACGCCTCTTCTGCACAGGAACATGAAAGTAACAGTTTGAACCAATAATACGAAGATGTCTGATTCTTGGTTTTTTACCAAACCAAAGCTCGTAAGGACTTACTCCATTTACTGACGACTTCCCCGTTCTGTTTAGTATGTAGACCGCTGTTGTAACAAGCTCAGCCCAAATTGCTTGTGGAAACTGAACATCAGAATTCGAGTACATAAAAGTTCTTGCCATTTCAACTATTGTTCTGTTCTCTCGTTCACTGCTACCATTTTGCTGTGGCGTATAAGGGGCTGTCAACCGCTGTGTAACTCCCCTACTTAGCAAAATCTCTCGAACGTCTGCATTGTCGAACTCACCACCATTGTCGCTTAGAAGCTCTTTGATGTTGTGACCTTGTTTCTCAGCATGAGCGAGCATTTGTTCTAAAACAATTTTGACATCTGACTTCTCTTTGATGACAAAACCATACCGAAATTTAGTGTAGCTATCTTTAAATACAACTAAATAACGTTTCTTCTGAAATGACTCAGCAAAAGGTCCGCAAACATCAGTTGACATAAGCTCTCCTGGTTTCAAAGCCTTTCTTCTAGTACCAAAAGGCAGTCGATGAGACTTGCCATAAATGCAAGGTTCACAAATTTTGTCATCTAGCTTGACTTTAATATCTAGCTCGCGTTCAAGCTTTTCTTTTATGTGACGTTTATCTTGGTGGCCCCATCTCTCATGATACAACTGCAGTGGGTCACTTGATTCTACAATGTTGATACTACTGCTACTCGGGCTAACAGTCTTAATCTCTGCCTTATATAATGTTCCATTCTTCTCTCGAGTGCCCACCAGCACTGGAGCACCATTTACTGAAAGCGAACAGGAGGTAACTGTTGACTGGAACTTGCTATTTGGATTTTTATCATGTGCAGATAATGGAGAGAATAAATTTCTAGCAATCCTAGGAACTAACCAAACGTCCTTTAACTGCAAACGTTGGCTCCTGCCATTAACTATGGAATTGATCTCAATAACACCGCTACCAACAGCATTTAGTTTTTCATCTCCAGCTGCCTTAATACTGCACGAGTTCTCAAACTCATTAAAAGAACTAAACCAATCTAAACGACTTGTAACGTGTTTAGTAGCTCCATTATCCACCCACCAATCCTCTGCATTAGGCTCAGCAGCTAAGATTTCATTGTGAATAGACACAAGAGCAATCGTATTTGTAGAAGCTCTAGAATCTGCGATATTACTCTGTGAATTACTACTAACAGCATTAGGGCGTGAACGACCATCGGCAATCCACTTTCTACACTGACGAACCCAGTGACCAGGCTGGCGACAACAATTACAATTACCTGGCTTCCACTTTTGAGCAGTGTAATTTGGCTTATGTTTATTAGTTGAGCTATTACAACTCTGTTTCTGTCTATCGGACCTAGCCACTAAAGCTTCTGGTTTATTACTCTCACTACTTGTAAAGGGTTTCATATTTCGTTCAAAAACACAGAGCTGCATATTCAATTCATCAAATGAACGAACTTCATCTTTGGTAAGCAGCATCCAACTAGATTTAAAACTTTCGAAAAAACTTGGTAAAATATGCAAAATTTTACATACCAAAAGCAGATCTGGGAGGGTTTTTTCATTTATCTCTTTTAAACCATTATTTAGTTCATTCCACAGACTCCTCAGCCTGGCTACATGAGTGGAAACGTCATCACCTGCTGTCCAATTAAAAGAAAAGAAATCTGCACATACTTTGAAGAGTTGGTCTTTTGATGTTGCCTCAAACTGCTGCTTCAACGGCTCCCAAGCTTCACTGGCAGTATCTTTGTCCATTATCTTCTGATAGACTGCATGTCTTTGGCATGATTACTAGTATGACTTAGCGTAGCTATTCGCTTTTCTATACAAATCACAAGTTTCTTTGTGATCTTTCACTTCCTGTTTCGTTGCGTCACCTTTTAACGGATCTGGTTTCTTCAATTTCTGATCGATACAATCTAATGCACCTTCATGGTAATCCAGTAAATCACGAATCTTTCGCTTCCAAACTGGCCAATCTGCTTCACTGGTCAGTGGTTTAATGTGCTTAGCAAACTCCATCGTCGCTATGGATTTAGCAACACTTCACACTAAACGAACGAACTTTAATAATTTACTGAATAACAAATCATCTAAATAAAGCGACTGGTCCCATAACCTATTGAAGTAAAATGCCTTGAATACTAAAAGTACTTTACTATAAACGATCGGACAAGCACTGTCCCGGACGAAAAACACAACACAACTAAACAAGATAGCATAGAAGATAATGTGACAAAGAAGAAACCACAGAGATAGAAGAACTGACAAGTGGCGCTATCATAAGGAATTTTATTTAACACTTGAAACTAGATACTTTAACAGCCTTCTGATTTGTTATCTGAGTCCTGGAACTCTATGTGGCACAAAGGTGGAGCAGATGTGCTGTGCTAATGCGTTTGCTATTTCTTCAGCTGTGTGAACGAGAACACCCCCAGAGTTCAATGGTGGGATAACAGTAGGTTTGTCACGAAGCCGCTTTACACATGTCCACACTTTATCACAGTTGAGGGTGAGGGACCTTAGCCATTCAATTTCTAGTGACGTCTGCCACTCTTTGAAACTCCGTATGCATATGCGGCATAGTGTTTGAAAGATGGCATCATACATTGGGTGGCAGGTTATCTGCCAGCACCTGCGGAATCTATTCTTTACCGTGAATAGGGTAGCTAGCCANCTGCCAGCACCTGCGGAATCTATTCTTTACCGTGAATAGGGTAGCTAGCCACGGTGGGATTGGGGATGTTGCTGTGCGCGCTCGTTTCATCGGGATGGATGCGATACTGTCCTCCCGCATTAGTTCGGTTAGGTGTTCTACTGTCGCTTGGTAGCTGGGTGTCAAGTTCTACCCTGTCATTAATAATTTGCTTGTAGAGCGGCCAGTTGGCTTTCGGGAAGACAAACCTGGGTTTGTTCTCGGCAGCCACGGGCTCGCAGGACACTGGGAGATGGTCGGATGTACCTATGTGCATAACGTGCACGATAAGTGTTGGAGGTGCCAGGAAGAGTCCAACACCAGTGGGTGGCGATTTCTGGCATCGGGGTAGTACGTGGGCACTAATGGGTGGTATATTGTGGCACTGTTGGTGAGGCAGTACCGTCTAAACGGAGGCCCTCGCATATTGGTAGTTGTGCATGTCCAGTTATGGTGTGCGGCATTGTAGTCGCCACCCACAGGAATCCTGGTGTCCACGGTTCTGATTGCCTCAAGATCTTGGATTAGCAGTCTTCTGTCAGGCGGGATGTACACGCAAGCGATCGTAGTCGGGTTAGTTTCCTCAACCAGGACTATCGCAACTGCTTCGGCAAAATCCAGTGGGGGTACCATGCGGTAGTAGTGCTTCAGGCGTTCGTGCACGATGATTACAACACCACCACCATCACGGTCCGATCGTCGTGGCAGTAGATCTTATATACCGCAATGTGGAAGTTGATATCACTTCTGAGCCATGCCTCAGTTAGCAGGAGTATATCGGCACGAGATGAGGCGAGAAGGTGGGGAACCTCATCCTTTTTGTGGCGAAGTGAGTGGCAGTTCCATGTGACGACTTTGATGTGGGTAGTCATCATAGGTGGCACACATATTGGTGATCAAGATCTCAATTTTATCAGCAGATGTAGTGGCCTCCCTCAGTTGTTCGAGGGTGCTTCTAATTAATGGCAGATATTCTTTCACGAAACCTATCAGCTCCTTAACTTCGGTTAGGAAGGATAGGTCCGTCTCTGTCTTCTGGTTCCCCAAGTACTCTCCTCCTCCAGATATCTGGGGGGTTGAGTCAGCGTGGACATGTGGCTGCTGTCGTTCAGTCTTCATGTCCTCTCTTGATAGAGTGTTCCTGTAAAAAATGTTTTTATTTTCTCTTTTTCAGTTATTATATATTCATTAGTCGCATCCATTTTATATCAGTGTTGTTTTTCTTAGTTTTAAGAGTGCCTTTCGTTTTAATTTTTCACCCATTTTGAGGTTTTAGTTAATATTCTCATATTATTATCATGGTTTATTTTTGCGATCGCTACTCACGATATATTCCTGTCATTGGTTTATTCACTTACTTCATGTACAACAAAAGAGCTTGCAAATCGGCTGTTGTGTTGTGTCTTTGTCACTCATCGTATTATGTAATTTTCTGATATCATTGTCTATCAATCAAGACAGGCAGTCGACTGCCTCTGGAATGCGCCCTACAACATGGTCACCACAGACACTGTCTACATCAAGCCAACGGCTTTTCACCGCTCTGACAAAACATCCATTCTCGTCATGTGACGGTTGTGAAGTGTTTTATGTGCATATTAATGGCACGCGCCTTTATTTACACATTTTTTTTCCTTTTACTGACCCTTCTCCAGAACTTGTGCAACCTGAGGAGGTGGGTGGCCCTCCGCCACGATATGGCCTACCGACACAAGTAACTAAACTCCGGTTTCTTAACCAGAATGCATAATTGGGGACAGATGCACATGCTGTCAGTCCAGGAGCTTGCCACCGCCTGTCTATGCTGGCATGACCTCCCATCGTCCTGCTGACGAGGAGCATCTTCTACGTTTGACAAACGTTGGGTTCTACTTGCCCAGCAGCATACCGTGTCTCACCTTAAAATAGTGGAGGATGAAAACTTGCGAATACTTGCAGAATTAACATCATATTTGGACTCATTTCTAATAAGTCTCAAAATATCTTCATATCTGCTAGATTGAAATGTTTCGTGTCTTTATAAATGTGTGAAAATTGTGCAGAGTATGTCACTGAAAATAAGTTTGGTATGTATTTATTATTTTTATAGATGCTTTTTGGTAAAATAAATATAAATATGTAAGAAAATTGTGTGTCATTGTTTAAAATTTACGAGTTTGTCTGCGTGTTTAATTATTCCTGGTTAACACAGGGGGTAATGAATTAATAGTTGNATTGTTTAAAATTTACGAGTTTGTCTGCGTGTTTAATTATTCCTGGTTAACACAGGGGGTAATGAATTAATAGTTGTTCCCATCGTTGATTTTTGCTTTTTTTTACATTAAGACTTTATTCATAGGCAGATTGCTCTTACATTTATCTTGTAAAAAATGTAGGAACATGCAAACGAAAGCCTTTCGTTATAATTTATTTTTTGTTCCCTCTAAACAACACGCAGAATTCACTATTTTCATTCTGGTTGAAAGGTACTTGAGGATAAAATTATTATGCTGTTCGTTCGTCAGTTATATAAAATATCACAAATTGTTTAATACTGAAGATGGAAAGGAATTTAGGACTTTATTACAAATTGTTTGGAATTTAAAACTACATTAATAATAATTAGTTTTAATGAATTTTAATCAGTATTGCAAAGCACATTATAACATTGAACTCAATAAACAAAATAAAGATATAAATATATACTCATATACCTACGTCAAAGATTGCCTCGTTACTAACTTACATGAAAACTTGTAAAGTGAGTTTGCTGACGGAGAGAGTATCGTGTCGGGGCCTTGCTCTTGGCAACCACGTGGTCAGTGGTGTCGACCAGCAGCTGCTGGCTATTACTCTGTATCGCCAACACGTGGCGGTATGCAAACACATTAGTTTATCTTACCCTTTTAAAGAATAAAGCAGTATATTTGGCTAGCTGAAGTGTATATATAAACGAAATTTTTTATTTAAATTAATTTTTGATAAGTGGGCTGTATTTATACATCATGTAGAAACAAAACAAAAGCACTTCATTCTTAAATATAATAGTTTTTAGAGAAAATATATATATATTTACAAAATATTTACTTTAACAATAAATTATGAGCCTCAAAAAAATTTTATTTCGTAACTGACCATAATATTCTTGCACTATTAAATTAAATGAAAATAAGTGTTACAAAACACTTTGTGGAAAAAAATATGTAGTGCGAAAATTTAATAAAACATGAATTTATGGTACATATTTCCTTTAGACAATAATATATTTATATTTTATGTTATATCAACAGTAAACAATGCAAAAATTGAAATATGGACGGTACTTTAGAGAGAAAATTGTGATATATACACGCAATCAAAACGTTTTTCACAGGGTGCTTTGAACATGAACCACATTACTTTTAACACAGTATCTGCAGCCTGTTCCATTAAAAATGTCGATATGTTAAGTTTAGCTTACATCACACGGTTGTTTCTATAGACAACACAGTGTTGATAAGAGCATACACATACACACCCTTGTGGCAATGTTTCAAGGGAAGATGTATGCTCAAAGATTTACTATGCACCATCGAACATTTTGATGCTCACTTTGTAAAAATACCCCCTATTTGCTTCCAATTTGAATTTGTCGTTTGCTTGATAGTATNGAACATTTTGATGCTCACTTTGTAAAAATACCCCCTATTTGCTTCCAATTTGAATTTGTCGTTTGCTTGATAGTATTTACTATTCACCTATATTTTATAAGCGTGATGTCTGTGAACTGTACAATTGCACTGCGCACTTTTCACTGCCAAAATCTCGTACTAAAATACAAGTCTCTTGTCATCGGTGACTGTACCTTTAGTTAGTAAATGGATATTTTCTTCGCACAGCTCCACAGTAACAATGGTAGACGACTGGTCCATATACGTTGTACCAAACACAAGAGAATATGTGCGCATGTAATTCTTTTAAAGGTTGAACTTGACTGGAGGCTCGCTGTCTCATAAATACGCGACAGTTTTACCTGTGAGTTTAACTTCCCCGCCGAGCTGGGAAAATCCACAAACAGATGACAGAGATGCACCATACGGTTGGTTCTTCTGTAGGTACAAACCCACATTAATTTGGAAAACATACGATCGACGTAATTCTACCATTGCAGCTGTCATCGCCGTTGAACTCGACGTATCATATGGGCAAGCAGTTACGAACCTCTATGGTATCATACTCAACCGCGTTAATAAGCGCATATGTGCACTCGTAGCTGTTAAAAATGTTTGGACATTGCCGCGAATAAATTTGGGCATTCCTTCATATCCATATACCTATAAAGTCACGGAAAGGANGGACATTGCCGCGAATAAATTTGGGCATTCCTTCATATCCATATACCTATAAAGTCACGGAAAGGAGCGAAATATTCGCCCGATGTTTTCTGAATGGTGGTGTTGGGTAACCAACTTAACAGTTGGTTTATAGTAATTGGACGGAAGCCGACTAATTGGATGCAGCTGATTGGCCGACCTTTAGCGAGCAAATGTATGAGTTCAAGCTATTATGAGGGAGTTGGTGGTAAGCCAACTGGTTGAGGCTAAATAATACCGAATTACAAATTGGAGGACATGGAAACAAGGTGAAAGATATNTACAAATTGGAGGACATGGAAACAAGGTGAAAGATATTTAAAGGGGAGTGTAACGTATTGCTAATACAATTTTTTAGGGGCCGATTAAAAACCAATAATACATCGGAAGGGACGGATGCTTACCATTTAAATAAAAAATTAAAAAATCCGTGGGTAAAATATGTGGCTGGAGTTAACGAGTGCACTGGTGTAAGGNTTACCATTTAAATAAAAAATTAAAAAATCCGTGGGTAAAATATGTGGCTGGAGTTAACGAGTGCACTGGTGTAAGGGCTTTAGGCAGTCGTGGGAAACACAATAGCCTAAATTGAAACACATACTTAGATATGCATAGTTTTGGAGCCACGGTTGGATCTGAGTGAAATAATGGGCACTGATTTCAAACACCCAACAGAATAAGCCAACTCCCCAATTTTCCGTTAATTCTTCGTGATTACACGAACAAAATTTTTTACCTATGTTTGGGATAGAGAGATAGTTTCAAGCTTAGGAGATGGATCAGGTGCTCTGTGTAGTGGAGAAGAGACAATTTGGTTTCTCGTAACAACGAGATCATGAGAGGAGTGGGAAGTGGGGTGGATATAGCGCAGTGGGGCGTGGAAACGAAAGATTCCCGAGAAAACCCGGTGACCAGCGGCATCGTCCGGCACATTACCCACATACGAAAGCCCGGGAGTGACCTAGCCGGGAATCGAACCCGGGTTCGCCTAGGTGGGAGGCGAGTAGTCTTATCACTACACCACCGCGGACCCTTTCTGAGTCTAGATATACAAAGTTGCCCCACTGAGAATTGCAATTGTGTTACTACATATATGAGATATCTTTCAGCAAACTGATCGTATGTTTAATCGGACCCGGTTATGCACAGCATGTCTAGTAATTTGACACCATATTATATTTTAGTCCTTATAGTTAAGATAAATTTTGCATAATAATTGTAAAAAAAAAAAAAAGGGGTCCATTTGAGAATGTAGGTCGCATAAATACATCTCTCAAAATCATACTCTATACGCACACTTTTATCGAGGCGAGCATGTTCAAAAATTTTGAAATGAACACTTCTTTCTACACCATAGCAGTAAATGATAGTTGCACACAATAGAAAACTTGGTATCCAAGTTGTTAAATTTTCTACTGATTTGTTTCTGTGTTTCAGATACCATCGGTTTCTAAAATTTTACAATTAATTTGAAAATTGTGATTCAAGGTATTTCATAATGAAAAAAACATTTAGTCCGATATAAAAAAATAAATTTTTGTAAAGTTTAATTTCACGAAAGCTGGCCTTTATTTTTTAACGTGAGTTTGAGTGTGATTTCACGAACAAACTGCACAAACGCAGTTGTACATCCCAAGAAGAAAATGTAAAAGTATGTCTGCAAGTTTCCCATTTCCAGAGGAACAGCATCTTCGGATGCGTGGAGTTGCAGTTCTTGTAAGTAACTTGACTCCATGTAGTCTCGTTTTTTTTTTAATAGTATACCCGCTTCGTTGAGATGCCACAGCAAAGAATCACTCATGTCCAAAAGAAAAGAGCTTTGTCTGAATTGTGATACGTAATATAAGGAAAATAATGCCGGGTCNAAGAATCACTCATGTCCAAAAGAAAAGAGCTTTGTCTGAATTGTGATACGTAATATAAGGAAAATAATGCCGGGTCAGCGATGTGGAGTAATGGCATGTGATCTTGAAAGTTCTCAGCTTTGGTAACTTCGTATACCGCGGCCAATTNGGGTCAGCGATGTGGAGTAATGGCATGTGATCTTGAAAGTTCTCAGCTTTGGTAACTTCGTATACCGCGGCCAATTGGCTACATAATATTGTGATATTCCTGTGAATTTTTGTCATATTTATAGTTTCTTCCAAGGAGTTTATAATTAACATACGCCTCATTACCTGAGATACTTTCGCATCATTTAAATCAACTTCATATATAATTGCATTGTAGTTCATTGTCAGGTTTCCCAGATGTGCAGGTAAAGCTATGCCCAAGTCTTGTTTTTCCACATCGTGCAATGTTCTAATGTCGTCGTAGTACTGAGGCACTGTAAAGTAGCTGGTCACCGATCCTGTATAAGCATTGTTCACTACGATATTGAAAAGAGACGCAAATATGAAGAAAATTCTCATGGACCGAGTTATTAAGGGATAATGTGACATGCCACTGAAAAATATTCTGAATATTTCCTGAAATTCACTTTGGTATTTGCTGGAATGACTTCCAAATTTTGAAAATATTTTATTTATGATGAGTAACACTGGAAATGATAAACTATAGAGGATCCACAAATATATATTGAAAGGTAATATGGCCTGCATCCAACGTGGCTTCAGTTGAGCCTTTGGAGTGATCAGTATTAAACGGTCAATGTAATACGGATATGTAGAAGATTTTAAAGTTTTTATGTCAGCAAATGTTACAAGGTATTTAATATCATCCTCTCTTTCATTGAAAAATGATTCTGGAAACGCATACTGAGACAGGTTTTTTGGTGCAAACGTGTTGGGCACTAAAAATATATTGAAATGATTTGCTATAATCTTCAAAATATTAATTGCTNGTTTTTTGGTGCAAACGTGTTGGGCACTAAAAATATATTGAAATGATTTGCTATAATCTTCAAAATATTAATTGCTAGTCCATCAAGATATCTTTCTCCATTTGGCATAGTTACCTCATAAATGTACGGTGGAAAGAGTTCGGCAGAAAATTTTACAGGGAAACCTCTGAAATTTGGAATATCATTTGCTAAAATTGCTTTTGGTGATTGGTTGGAAACGTCAATAATTTTTCCCCCACTCCTAAATGGATCATACGCTTTGACCATCAGTCGTGATTCGTTGCTATGCTTATCATTTACTATTGCCACAGAATGTAAAATTTCGTAGTATTTCCAACTGTCACAAAGTATTCTTCTTGAAACATTTTCGGCGTTTCCAAATTGTCCGTGCAGAATGAAAATGTACTTAGATCTAGGATTCCATTTGGGAGACTTGGAGAGTTGCGACAAAGCGTCTGTGACATCTTTGTCAGTGTCATCTCCGGAGAATATGACAGTCGCTCCACTAATTTCGCAATGCCAATCAGAAATGTTGAATTCTATATCAGAAAGTGAATATACAGGAAAATTATTTCTTTCATATATTTTTTTAAGGAAATAAGTATCTAGGGAATGCTGTTTCTTGCTTGGGGCATAGACAATTGTGTCGTATGGTGTTTGTATTAGCAATCCTGAAAAAAGTTTAAATATTTCAGATGCTGTATCATCTTCAGCATTTCTGTCACTAGAAATCTCGTAAGAATTCATTAATGTGGTTTGCCCGAGCGCAAAGATGACGCAATGCATTATGAGCTTCTTAGGATTCATTGAGAACTGCATCTGAAACAACCACAAACAAATACATGTTTTTGAATTTTTACAAGCAAAATGTATCTAACGAGGCATTTCAAGCACATTAAAACATAATAATACGTAATAAAAAATCCATACAGCCATTGACATTCTTGTAGGTTCAGTTTCGTGGAAAAAGTTAAGATAATTTGAAGCAGACAAATGTAAAGGAAATTCCTTTTATCTGTCATAANAGGTTCAGTTTCGTGGAAAAAGTTAAGATAATTTGAAGCAGACAAATGTAAAGGAAATTCCTTTTATCTGTCATAACCCATGCTCGTTACAAATTTTTTCAGTAATTCTCGTAATACCGCGAATTTTATCATCGTAGTGGCAATAAGTTATTTCCCCTAAAACTAAGTAATTTTGATCGGATATATTAATGTGTCCGTAGTCCTAGCATAAGCTCGGAATTTGTTTTTCTTCTGCGAGTAATGAAAGGTAGACGAAATTTTAACGTTTGTATTTACACAGTTGTTATCAGTTATAGGTAATCCTTTTTTCTTACATCCTGTAAAACTACAAAGAGTAAGAATTCTAACCAAAATAAAATATTAGCTTTTAAGTACAGAATGTACCAGTACTATCACAATTTAAGTTAGTCTAGGTATATACTTAATTATATTACAAAGAAAGTTGGAAGTCGAATATTTTCCTAGTTGTCATTTTCAACACTAGATTACCTAAAAGTCATGTAACTTGATGAAGGTCGCTAGAGCAATGTCAGCACACTGAACTTATATTCGGTAGTACCAGGGTTTGAGTTTATATTTAGCCATTTTCTTTTCGGTTTACCTTGGATTTACAAGTTCGCTCTTAGGCAAAAGCCGGAATGGTTCCTTCATANAGGTTCAGTTTCGTGGAAAAAGTTAAGATAATTTGAAGCAGACAAATGTAAAGGAAATTCCTTTTATCTGTCATAAGCCATGCTCGTTACAAATTTTTTCAGTAATTCTCGTAATACCGCGAATTTTATCATCGTAGTGGCAATAAGTTATTTCCCCTAAAACTAAGTAATTTTGATCGGATATATTAATGTGTCCGTAGTCCTAGCATAAGCTCGGAATTTGTTTTTTCTCTGCGAGTAATGAAAGGTNTGATCGGATATATTAATGTGTCCGTAGTCCTAGCATAAGCTCGGAATTTGTTTTTTCTCTGCGAGTAATGAAAGGTAGACGAAATTTTAACGTTTGTATTTACACAGTTGTTATCAGTTATAGTTAATCCTTTTTTCTTACATCCTGTAAAACTACAAAGAGTAAGAATTCTAACCAAAATGAAATATAAGCTTTTAAGTAAAGAATGTACCAGTACTATCACAATTTAAGTTAGTCTAGGTATATACTTAATTATATTACAAAGAAAGTTGGAAGTCGAATATTTTCCTAGTTGTCATTTTCAACACTAGATTACCTAAAAGTCATGTAACTTGATGAAGGTCGCTAGAGCAATGTCAGCACACCTAACTTATATTCTGTTGTACCAGGGTTTGAGTTTATAGTTAGCCATTTTCTTTTCGGTTTACCTTGGATTTACAAGTTCGCTCTTAGGCAAAAGCCGGAATGGTTCCTTCATACNTTAGCCATTTTCTTTTCGGTTTACCTTGGATTTACAAGTTCGCTCTTAGGCAAAAGCCGGAATGGTTCCTTCATACAGACCACAACGCAGATCACTGTTTCTGCAATACACCAGTTCCGTTATTAAACGGCCTGCTGTAAACGAGACATTAAACCATACCACTCCACACACTTGACCGGACAGTCAGTTTATCAAACAGTCTGTGATCAAGGAATATCTGGAGGCTTAATTGTGCTCATCATAACTTGAATTTTACGAGAAACACAAAATACTTCCTCCAAAGGCATTACAAATTAGCACATTATCTATGGCTCCGAAAATATTGACAATATAGTGGATATATTCTACTTTAAGCAGTGGCCTTTGAAACTATAGTGCCCTCGTGATGGTTATAAATACCAAATACTTGAAATGTTTAAAAATCAGGCCATCAAAGACATTATATATATATAAAATTTTTATTATAGAAATTTTTAAAATTTTTTCAACAGCTATCGGCAGAGCAAGTATTCAGTTCAGTTAACGGGATCGTTTATAGCCTTTTCAACACAACATAAGAAAAATAACCTGGTGTCCAAAAAAAAATGTTCTAGACGGTCGTATAAAAGATGTTATGTGAAAAACTTTATTTGGAATTTCGTAACTGACATTAGTGGTCAAAACGTATAATTTGATAGACTTGAAAATTCCGATGATAAAGTACGCCGACGGAGCATCTCTCCGGAAACTCAGCAGCACTGGGTGACTTATTCCCTATATGTATGCACACGGCTTACGGTGCTAACATACAGTTCAATGGCACCTTAACGGACGTCTCAAGTGTTCTAGCTAACTTCTCTGAAAGCTACGTGGAGGGGGCTGATACAGGCCTACTTATTGTTTTAAACACCTAACGTATTCGTATTTCAGGGATGCGAACACCGACTTCCCTACTAATAAAAATCAGGATTTATCATTTCGTGCACAGATCAACCAGCCTGGCTGCCTGAAGTCGCGTAACAAGATGTCAGTCTTCTTCGTTGAAAACTTAACTTAAGAATGTTCTATAAACACTGGCCGATCACGNGTCGCGTAACAAGATGTCAGTCTTCTTCGTTGAAAACTTAACTTAAGAATGTTCTATAAACACTGGCCGATCACGAGGGTTAAAATTTAAATTCATTTGAACTGCCACTCTAATCTGCCCCAACATTAAAAAATACAAAGAGTTATATGGCCTTGTAAGTCCGCGTACATGCTGNGAACTGCCACTCTAATCTGCCCCAACATTAAAAAATACAAAGAGTTATATGGCCTTGTAAGTCCGCGTACATGCTGTAAAAAACAGAAGTACATATTAATATGCGGCCAAATAAAAATACTGTAGCAAAAAAAAATTAATATTACAGACTCTGTTCCAGAACAAATAAATGTATCTTTCCACAAAAACCAATTAAAACAAGCGAAAAAAAAATTTAGCCTGTTAAACATAAAAATTATGTGTTAAAAATTATTCATTCTTATAGCTCGAAAATTGTGTTTTACAAGAGCTTAAAAACATTTATAAGCTTAACGAAGTGTAACAGTAAGCTATAACATGGTGCTCCAAGAAAAGTCACAAGAAAATGCCCTCAAAAGTAAATCTCTTTGAGTTCCAACTTAAGTAGACGTCGACGATAGCTGCGGCAGTAAATAATATAACTGCGTTTAATGCGACGAAAACTATTACCGAACTCAAGAAAAAGCCTCATCTGCGGGAAGTGGTTACACGAACCACGTGCGATGTACGGTAACAAGAGTAAAATTTGTGTAAGGGTAGAAAATATCCAAGAAATATAAAGCATTTAGTATAATATATTTTTCTAGTAATGTGATCTGATTAAATTTTTATATAAATATATGGTTATTGCTATTGTTTAATGTTGTAACTACACTTACACCATCCACTTAGGTTTATTTGGTATAACTACAATACATTTACGCCAATTTCTACAAAAAAATTTATGTTTATGTTATATACTATAAATATCATATAAGCTAAACCAAATAAACTTTTTTCTGCCATTTTCAAAGTTAACGCCACATGTACAATTTTTAACTTTTACATTATATCACGAAAAAAACCACTGAACCAATTTTCGTCAAATTTAGCAAAAAAATACTATTATAGGCTAGGTAAATGTTAGTAATTAAACTTTATTAGGAATTTATTTACGAAATTGCAGCCATATCAATATTTTAAGGTTTTTTTGGTATAACTAATATTCCATTTGACCATTTTTAACCAAACTTTGTACGCTGACAGTATTTTTTACACGCATCTAGTAAGCCAAAAAACCAAACCTTTGTCTGCCATTTTGTAAAAATAGTACTTAATGAAATTAATGAAGTCTTTGTTAAATTTATTTTTAAACATTGACAGATTCCTACCAAATTTGACAATCAAGTAGCACTGTGGCAGATGATATGTACAAATAAGTTTCAAGTATGTCAAACATTTATTTGCAAAATACCACCCATATAGATGTTATAGAATAGTATGCTATATCTTCAAAAACATTTAACCATTTTCAACTTAACTTTCTATGTTAAGAGAATATACACTGANAGAATAGTATGCTATATCTTCAAAAACATTTAACCATTTTCAACTTAACTTTCTATGTTAAGAGAATATACACTGAAGAGTAAAAAAAACTGGCATAGGCGTGCGTATGCAAATAACAGAGGTTTGGAACCAATCCGAGTAACATGATGCGGTCGGCAGTTAGATCGGTTACTGCTGCTACAATGGCAGGTTATCAAGATTTAAGTGAGTTTGAACGTGGTGTTATAGTATGCGCACGAGAGATGGGACATAGCATCTCCAAGGTAGCGATAATATTTGGATGTTCGCGTACGACCATTTCACGANCACGAGAGATGGGACATAGCATCTCCAAGGTAGCGATAATATTTGGATGTTCGCGTACGACCATTTCACGAGTGTATCGTGAATATCGGGAATACGGTTTAAACATCACATCTTCGGTATCACTGCGGCTGGAAAAAGATCTAGAACGAACGCGACAAACGACGACTGACGAGAATCATTGAATGTGACAGACGTGCAACCCCTTCTCAAATTGGCGCAGATTGGATTTGTGGACTGCCCTGCACGATCCAAGGTGAGAATTGCCTCCTGCATATCTTCAGACATTTCTCGAGTCCATGCCACGTCGTCTTGCGGCATTTCTTTGGGCTGGTTCTCGGGTTGTTCTTCGATCGAGAAGGGTGCGNTGGGGCGGGGTTCACAATATTAGGCAGATGTACCAGGTTTTTTTGGCTCTTCAGTGTATAACAAACCTCAAATGTATCTACACGTAACCTCTTTTGTCTTCCATTTTGTACGATAGCAACACACAACTAAATAAAGTTTTGTCATATCTCGGGAAACCAATTTCCCATTCCTACCATATATGGCAAATAAGTAGAACTACTGTAAGTAACGTTAACGGGTAGTTTAAGGTATTTCAGAAACTTATTTTCAAAATGTCGACAATATAGCTATTGTAGTTTTGTATGTTATATAGTCGAAACCGCGTAATTATTTCGAAAGAAACTTTTTATGACGGCTGTATATATNATTGTAGTTTTGTATGTTATATAGTCGAAACCGCGTAATTATTTCGAAAGAAACTTTTTATGACGGCTGTATATATACAACACTCAAATGTGTGCACAAAAAATCTCTTTGGTCCACCATTTTGTAAAATAGTATCACTTGACAAATTAAAATTATATGATCTTCGTAAAAACAACCGATTTNCTTTGGTCCACCATTTTGTAAAATAGTATCACTTGACAAATTAAAATTATATGATCTTCGTAAAAACAACCGATTTCGACCAAATTTTGCTAACATTTAGTACTATGGCAGGCTATGCAAACTAATAAATTTTGAGGTCAGACACACATATTTTAAAAATGGCGNGCTAACATTTAGTACTATGGCAGGCTATGCAAACTAATAAATTTTGAGGTCAGACACACATATTTTAAAAATGGCGGCTATATAGATATTTTAGCTCCGAATTTTTTAAAATTGCGGCTATAATACTATTTTTGATTGGAAATTCATATCGTCGACAAAATGTAATCAATTTCAACTATACTTTATATGCTGGCTGTAGTTATTACAAGTATCAACTCTATGTACATATATCATCTTTTGTCCGCCTTTTTGTTAGATAGCACCATGCGAGTAAATAAAGTTTTTTGTCATATATCGGGGAAAAAATTAACTGATTTCTTCCAAATTTGGCAAACAAATAGTACTGAAGTGGTTGTTGTAAACTGGCTTGTTTATGGTCATCAGGCTCTTACTTTTAAAATGGTAGCTATATAAATATTANTGAAGTGGTTGTTGTAAACTGGCTTGTTTATGGTCATCAGGCTCTTACTTTTAAAATGGTAGCTATATAAATATTATAGCTCAGTATATTTTATTAACGAAAAAAATTACAACTTCATTTTGTATGCTGGCAGTACCTACTACAACCCTAAAAATATTTTCTATGCAGAGCCTAAATTCTGCAATTTTGTAAGATAGCTCTATCAATAAAAAATAATGATTTTTTCTCGTATCTCGGGAAATAAACAACGCATCCTTACAAATTCGGTGGAGATGTACTGTGGTGGGCCATAATATTAAATGTGTTATTTTTATGTAGGACATACTTATCTTCAGACTGACGTCTATAAATAATTTTGGTTTTGTAGGAGATATATACCGAAATACGTATTCTATTTTATCATAAATTTGCATATTGGCAGTATACAATAATCGAAATTACTACTACATTACTTTTCTGTCCTTCAATGGAGGGTTTATGCTATATTTCGAGGACAAGTCAATGATTCCCACGAAATGTTACACTGGAACATTACAAATTAATTTTTACCAAATTGTGAACACCATCAGTACTACANAATGATTCCCACGAAATGTTACACTGGAACATTACAAATTAATTTTTACCAAATTGTGAACACCATCAGTACTACAGAAGGCTTTGTAAAATTCCGATAGAAGCCATCTTTAAAATAGCAGCTACATAAAATAATTGACGTAAGTTTGACATATACAATGTGTGCACAAAAGAATGCCCCATTTTGAAAGTCTATAATAAAAAAAAAACTAACCAATTTACAACCTTGATTGACCAATTAAANACCAATTTACAACCTTGATTGACCAATTAAATGAACCGTGGAAACGTGAAGTTTGTTTACCACTGCATTCAAAAATGTTCAATGTGAACTCCATCAGCGATCCGAACGATATCTACGCGGTAATCAAACTCGTTCCACGATCTTGTCAGCATTTCCGGTGTTACTGTTAGGATTGTGTTCGTAACTCTCTGTTTGATGTGATGAGGGGGAAACGAGCTCGCATTCGACACGTCAATGAGAAGGGGCGGTCTGGTGTTTCTTTTATGTGCCGAGAGATGACACTGGGAGCGTCTGTTGTCACTCTTTAAGTGAGTGTTGTGTGTTAGTCCGCATCACGGTGAAGACGGAACAACAGAAGGCGTTCTGTGTTATTCAGTTTGCTAAATGTGAGTCGGTTTCGACTGTTCAACGTGAATTCCGTCGCAAATACAGACGTTGTTTTCCCTATAGGTGGAGTATCGAACGTTGGTTTCTTCAGTTCCGTGACACAGGGTGCCTTTGCAAAGGCAAATGTTCCGGGAGGTCGCGTGTGTCCGATGAGAATGAGCAAGGGATTCAACAAGCGTTTTGTTCACTGCCTGAGAAAATCAAATCGACAAACAAGCCCTAAAACTCAAATCCTTCAATCGACGGTATGGACAGTGTTGCGAAAGCGATTGCTATACAAACCATACAGGTTACAGCTTGTACAGTCTCTTACCGAAAGGGATAAAGAACTGAGACGAGATTTCTGCGCGTTCGTTGTTGCCCAGTACGAGGTAGACGATGCCTTCATGTCTAAGCTGGTTTTTAGCGATGAAGCGACGTTCCATACAAATCGTAAGGTGAACTAGCACAACGTGTGGATATGGGGTCAGGAGCCTCCACATGAAACCACAGAACACGAGCGTGCTTCCCCCAAAGGGATCGTGTTTTGCGCTGTATCCAAAGACACTGTTTCCGGTCATTTATTTTTTCACGAGCCCACTGTTACTGGAATCCCTTATTTGGTCATGCTTACCGAGTCTTTGTTTCCTCAGTTAGAAGAGGTGTGTCGGCGACTTCATTTTCCAACACGATGGTGCGTCACCCCATTGGTACCTAGCTGTTCGCAGATACCTGAACGAGACGTTGCCGCAACGCTGGATTGGTCGAGGAGCAGCTGGTGATCAGGCTTTTCATTACTGACTCCCAAGATGCCTGGATCATACCCCGAGCGATTTTTTTCTATGGGGTACATAAAGGATCAAGTGTTTCGTCCACCATTGCCGGCTAACACTGACGACCTCAAAAGCAGAATCACGGACGCCATCCAAACTGCAACGCGTGACTCGCTGACAAGAGTGTGGAACGAGTTTGTTTATCCCGTGGATATCGTTCGGGAGGCTCGTGGTGGGCATATTGAAAATTTATGAAGATATGATAAACCAACTTCGTAGTTCTTTGGTTTATTTGATTGGTCAACCAAGGTTGTAGGTTGTTTGGCTTTAATATTATAGACCATTAAACTTGGGGTATTCTTTTATACTCATTCTGTATATTAAACAATAGAACCAAATTCACCTAAAATTTGTATGTAGATATTATGCTTTACAAGTATCATATATAGAGTGTCTTTTCTGGCAATTTTGTTTAATAGTCTCAAATAAGACCAATCAAATTATTCACAACGTAGCGCTATGGTAGCAATGTAACCTTACATGATTTATGTGGCTTAGGGACCCATTTTGAAAATAAAGGCCTTGTAAATATTTTAGTTTATTAAACCCTATAAATCGAAACAAAGACTGATTAAATCCGAATTTGATGCTCCGAATCTGACCTCCAGAATGCAGGGGATTGCACGTTAGAAAATAGGACACGGTTTTCTGGTTTCGAGTCCCGGTTAAGGTATGTGTGTATTTGTAATTGTCTCACTACTGTTCCATAAGTTTCTGGTTTCGTTTCTAAAGTTATTGCTTTCAATGTTAAGTCAAGTCATTCCTACCAACTCAGCTTGTGAGAACTTATTTAAAAATTAATTGCACCCATTTTGAGGAAAGTAGACTCATTAGTTATATCAGTATGTTGCTGTTTACCTTGTTAATTATAATGTGAGGTATCACCAATCCGTTGTTGTGGGCTCGAGTTCGTATATTCCTTCTTAAAATTTACCACGTCAGCTGCACACACTAAGCAATTATTCGCAAATTTACGACACCAGTTTAAACGTATATTGTGAAAATTTCAATGGTAATTTTTTTTACCATACACCATTGGTTATATTTCTCTTTTTGTTCAGGAAACAGTCAAATGAAGAGGGAAGTTCTCAATTTTGTAAAGTTGTGACACTGTAGTACATTGCTACATAAGCAGCCTGATGTTCGGTATTATTTTAATAATATGTATAGCTGAAAAACGTTTATTTCAATTTAGGAAGTTTACCAGAAATGTTTTACAGTTGTACGCTACCGGTACCCATTTTTCTTTTCTTTAAGCTTCATCATAGACATATTTATTTACCTTTTTGCAAGTTTCATCATTCGTTGTGAGCTAGTTAATACGACAAGCAATTAGCTTTAAAAATTTGCTTTAGCTTTTTACGTTAAAGTGCGTTTCTTCTACAATCTAAGCCCGAATCAGTGTATTAATAAATTAAATAACATTCACTGAATATCAGTTCGTAAGCTACTGCCGACTGGCGAACCATGTAAATGAACTGGGAACAAGTGACTTACGGCAGTGTAATCCTAGACTGTCAATGGAAATTACAAATAAATCAGTGAAATTGTGCCACCAAAATCAATTAATCTGGCACTGATTAATAGTGGTGCAATTACCACTGTTTTCGCTGATTTGTCCCAATTCTCACAGTTTCATATGTAGATTAAAGACTGTAATTGTTTTTCTTGGACAGACTCAACGCGCGATATTAGCAGCTAGTGAAGTCTGACGATACGATGAACAAAACCTACACGTGCATTTTTTTTATTAGTTTACTCATGTGTTTGGTAGACGGATAAAGGTATTTTATCTTTGCCGGTTGATGGCTGCATGTGTATTATATTATTTGCATGGTCTGTTTTCGCTGCTAGCAGAGAAATCGAAAAGAATGTCAGCGAAATGTTCATCATTTTCCAATATTCGTATTTTTGTGTGTCCACGAGGTTCAGAATGCGAGTGTCCTGTCAGCCAACACTGTTAAAACTTATGCTCGTCCTAATATTCAAATCACAAACGATTTGTGGTTTCCGCGTGGTGAGTGAAAGGATGATTCGGTATAAATGTTTTTTTATAAGAACGAATATTATTGTTTCCATACAGGTTTGTTAGTTTTGTGGAGGTGACAAGCGATGGAACCAACAAGTTTTTTACGCAACAAGTATCAAAATGGAGACCTCAGACAACATCTGTCAGACTTATACCACATTACTTTTTTTTAAAGGAAATATATTTTAAAAATTGAAATTTTCTCTTTTATAATTGTTATACAAGTGTTAAAATTTTACTTGGACTCCCGAATAAAGTAAGAACCAAAAAGTGTCGCACTATTCCAAATAAATATAAAATTTAATGTTTTTAATATATTTGTTTGTAATTTAACTGTTAAAATTAAACAAAATCTTTGAAATTAACATTTAGAATATTAGTTTGGAAAATCTCAAGATTTTTAAGATGGCGAAAAACAAGTAGCAAATAAATAATTATAATAAAAGTTCAATACAACCACTTTTTTTTTTTTAGCAAATTTTAGAATGTATTATAATTTTTTAAGGCTATGCCAACGAATTACAAGATCGTGGCTGTTTTTATAAAGTTATAGAAAATGAGCAATTTTTTGCCGTAATATTGTGGGTATTTTCTTTGAATTGTTTACTTGTGTGAAACTTCTATCTTCACTGGCAAATTCAAACGATTCAAAGTTATCGAGAGTCAAGGTCACAGGCATCTACCAGCATTATCACTCCGCATTATAATCAACGTCTCAGATGTCTTGAATTCATTTTAGTTATAAACATTTCTCTGCCCTAAAATACTAAATGAGATTAAGTTTCAGACTTGTTAACGAGAACTCCAAAATATGTTTTGTATAATCGATAAGTAACTAGAAACAGAAATATTTTTTTCTGTACAACTAGTCATCATTTGAAACTCATTAACGAATAATATTAGCTAATGGACTTAACCGAACACCTGCCATCTCAAATTTTCAGCTGGTTTAAAAACAATGAGTGGGAATAAGAACTTGGATTGCTGTCTAATTTTCCAGAGAGCTGTGGTCACAAGGATATATCGAATGAACTGGGGTTGACTCAACTCCTAGCAGGAATTTAAAATGACAATTTAATGTTTCTTGGAATATGATACACCTCCCAAAAATTTGAATATATGCCATTTGAATATAAGCACCCGTCATTCTAATAACTATAAAAGTCTTGTGTCCCTATAAAGTATTACCTTATTACGTGTGTCAGTTTAAGCGAATTTTGGTACCTAGAGTCAGAGTCAAAAGGTTTTTAAGGGAAGGGTTATACAAAAGCATACCCTCATACAGACACACAAAGCCAGGAAGGTTATCTCATAAGCCTGTCTTTCCTCCAGGAAAAATGACTTCCCTCGTATACAGATTGTTTATATAAACAAAGATAGAGGCTTCTTAAAGAATAGATGGTACGTAATATGTGAAGGAAGAAATGTTAGTAAACATATGGCCTATGTCGTTTTGTTTTAATACGTTATACCCTATATACCCTCCCGGGAGATGTNAGAAATGTTAGTAAACATATGGCCTATGTCGTTTTGTTTTAATACGTTATACCCTATATACCCTCCCGGGAGATGTGAAGTACCATTTATTTCAATATTTATTAATGAATTCTTTGAAGACGGTGAAATTGAAGTAACTTACTCACTCAGTCGTGAAGCAGATATATGACTGACAGATTGTGTGAAAGCGAGGCGTGAAGAAACCAAATGCATTTTATTTAGACGTCTGCTTTCTCTTTTGCTATCAATTGCTGTCCGTAAGAATCGCCTAGTCAACACACAGCCATGGTAATCTTCGTCTTCCTGACAATACGGTATTTAAATTCAATATATTCTCCTTTTTTCCTGATAAAATTAACGGTTACTTCGGTAATACAACACTGTTCTGTAAAGGCAAGTTTACATTGTAATACTTTATTAATTTTTTAGGTTACTAATTCCATTGTTAGGACTCTAACCTCTAAATTTATTCCCAATTTCTGCAGCATTTCTTTTTGTTGAGATATAAATGGTTATGCGATTATTGGTAGAGACGTAAAACGTTTCCAGTGAACGTTGCACATCTTTGCAGTTTTAAGTTTAAAAACGCGCATATACCTGAGCGTCGTTTCCTAGCAGGTAACAGTTGGAATGGACCTCCGGAAGTATACACTGCTAGTCGACCTCCAAGGCAGTGAAGATGTGATACTCGTTTTAGCATGACTTTTTCTATTGCTCGTTCTGAAGATCAATACGTGAACCGCTCGGTTTGCTTAATTACTTTCCGCCTGCGTCATCACAAAGAGATTAAAGTGGTGAACAACGTTTTCCTATATATCGCTATTACCGCGAGCGGCTCCATGCACGACATTAACGATTCGCAGTATAATTGGTCTCTGGAAATGTGTGTGTGATATATATATATGTATATATATTCGTATGTATATATATGTGTTGTGTATATATGTGTGTATATGTATATAAGAAAAAATTATTCGACTGAAACCGGACGGTGGACAATTCTGCATTTCGGAGGAATGTTTCATGCACAGCTTTAAATAAATCACGAAGCAAATTAAATAAACCTATATTTGCTAGTCCCAAACATATTTGATGAATGAAGGATTGAAAAGTTTTTATAATAACACAAGAAAACAACCATAATTTCTAATTACGAAGTCTTTAATGCAAGGCAGCGATATACATTATGTAATTAGTATTAGTTAGTTGGAGCATTTGTTTTTGCGTTGGGTAAAGAGCAATTCTTCCTAGATGTGTTTATCTTACGACGAAATGCTACGCAACTCGAAACTGACATATATAAAAATTTAATCTAGAAAAAAAAAATTGTACGTTTCGTTGATCGACGAAATTTCTCTAAATTCAAAACATGTTTTGCACAGTTTTCATCCTTTTCAAAAATTAAGCATCTCTGTTTTGGTGTTGGTCACAATATATCACTAAATTATTATATTGAACATTTTACAGCAAACATAAAAACATAGAATCTCATTGTGTTACATAGTACACAAATCAACAAGACTCAAAATTTTCTCATAACTAGATAATTCTTTTAAAAAAAGTAAGCAATTTAATTATTGCTATTAACCGCAAAAACCTTGGTCTCCACTTTGTAATTAATTATACAATAAAGGCATATAATGATACCTATCTTTTCATGCATAAAAAGTATTAAAGAAATTAATGCAATTAAAGTTAAATCACTTTATCCATTGGGTTTATTTTGAAAATAATTTAACAATTGTCTTTAGAAATGAGTTGAGCCCCTGTTACCAACACACCCGAAATTATGTAATTACACTCCATTTTAGGAACCCCCAAATGTCATCAAATTGTTTGACTTTATGAATACCTGATCACTGGTTGTGGCATAGCATGAAAGTTGAGAAGTATGGTTTCTTTACTAGCAGATAGCAAGGACGTGTTTATAGCCGAGGGTGTATGGAGCTGCCGTTTGCTGTTTTAGGCCAAGATAGGGAACATTTTTAATTTCATAAGCGAGTAGCGGCTACATAGCTGTTTTGGGAATGATATGGAGCGGCATTGTTTTAGATGTTGTTAAATCAGCAACGAATTTGGTTTATTTAACTATTATTTATGAAGAATCGTTATCTCGTAAGGCTGTGTTCACGGTATCTTTGTTGTTTATTATTGCTTTCCCAATAAATATTCAGAGTGATGTTTTTCATCACCTCTGATGTCATTAAGAATTGTAATTCTTTTTGATAATTTCCTGGTTCCGTAAATCACTAGGTTAATGAGCCGTTATTTCAAAGCAATTATTTTGCACAGTATGGCCTTGTGTGACATTCCGCAGTAATCGTATCCAAGGTGCTGCCGATGTGTGGCTGAGATTGTTTTGTAATAAAAAAAAGTCTGCAATAATTCCTCTCTGAGTTTTGGTCCTATGTTTCTTTCGCGTATGGGAGATCGTGTTCCATCTCGTAGAATTGGAGGAGCCTACCCATTATTCACCTACAGAAATGTTTAGAGTTTGGTATAAGCAACGAAGTTACGCCTTGAAGTGTTTAGAAAAAAATATATTTTCTCATACAGATGTGCCTAACAGACGTGATATTCAGCGTCGATGAGGTTTAAGTGAAATGCACGTGGAGCTGTGGCGGCATAATATTGTGGTGGAAGTGAAAGTACATATGTCTAAACTGCTGACCTACGGCAACGTCCGCCAAGTTACCAACTTACGGTAGTCTGGAGTCACGCCGCCAGGACCGAAACCTATTCCCCGAGGTAGGATGTTAGTGACCTGACCACTGCAACACGACATCCGCAGGTTTAGTTTCGATGAGACTGAAAAACATGCAGAAGAGATGGGGATTGGCACACCGACTATAATAGAAAAGCCCCTTACTAACTTCCTAATTTCATATCAACCTCATCTGTTTAGACAATTGTGAACTACAAAAGCTCCGCTGTGAAGCTGGTATAACAGTCAAGGTATCAATTAATGATTGAATTGTTTCAAGATATGATATTTTAAATAACTTTTTAAAGCCCTCCCGTTACGAATAATAGCCAATAATTATATTTTATTTTAGTCTTAGACGTTAACTTCCGAGTGTGGTGGAATATACGCAGTGTGTTCGTTACTTTCATGGCAATATTTATTAAAAAGATGGTTAAAGGATAAAAAATGGCTGTGTGAGGCTTTTCATAGGTATGAAAGAAAAGCAATGAGTTGCGGGCGGCTTTCTAAAAAAACATGTTTTACTTTGTCGATTTACACGATTAGCACTGTTGACAGCGTAGCGACGTCTGCGTGTTATAAACTGCAGAATTTTTTTTTTTCAATGTGTTGTAATTTGTGCGGTGATATTTTCGTTTCATGAGAATATAAACTTTGCTGGCTGTGACTCGTGACATCAAAGCTCATGGGTTGACACAAAGGTATGATTTTTTTATACCGACTCGCTTATAACACGCGTGAAGTTTTTTTTGAGTGGGCTTGATTAACTTAAAAATCAGTACCTTGTTTCTAGGTCGTTGCGGGAGCCGCGGTGGCTGAGCGGTTAGCCTGTTCGCCTCTCACCAAGGCGAAAATGGTTCAATTCCCCGGCTGGATCAATTTGGATTTTCTCATGTCGGGGTCGTGCCGGGCGATGCCGCTGCTCTGCGGGTTTTCTTGGGGATCTCTCGTCTCCTTCGCCCCTTCATTCCGGCACTGCTCCATACTAACTACACTTCATCCTAACCGAACAAATCTCTTCACTCACTTGTTCATTACGGCTGTGAATGCGTGACTGGGAGTATGCTTCTTTGCGGGAAGCCATGTCGTAAACCCAGTGGCGAGTGATCATTATGTAATGTATTATGTTAAACTGCTGTTGTATGTCTGGCACAAAAAAGTTTTGCAGGGTCTTGATCTTCGGCTTCCAGGTTCATTGGGAGCACTGATACTAAGAGACGAGAGCTGCAGTGGGAAAAATCGAAGTGACACCATATAAAAATGGACTAGTGATTATTGACATTTATTTCTAAGAATAAATTTCTCTTAGAGCGGTTTTTATCCTATAAATAACATGGAAATTCTGAAATATCACTTTAATACTGACATGATGTTTGCATATTTTAGAGACATGAGTTCTTCGTGCTGGAAAGACAGCTACGATATAGTGGAAATTGTTAACGAATGCCCACTACATAAATTTGAGTTACATCAGTTTATACTACGACATTCACTAGTTAGAGAGGTATTTACTAATTTGGTTGCCTAAATAAAAAAAAATAGTTTTCATAGTCTTTTGTTTGGTTTTATAAGCACACATTTGCGAAATATTTATATATTTCAACAGTTTAATAAGGCCATTAGCCCCGTNTTTTGTTTGGTTTTATAAGCACACATTTGCGAAATATTTATATATTTCAACAGTTTAATAAGGCCATTAGCCCCGTAAGTCATCCAAGGTAGAATTAATATTTACTGATGCAGTGGAAGCATATACAGTGCGCAGAAAGATCCTGAGCCGGTGGATTCAGACGTTCAAATGCCCGTGAACAAATATATATTATAATTTGGAGATTGTACATTTTTTTGTCACTGCAGAAAAAAATACGTTCAATCGTAAAGCACATGTCGCCATAGAAGGATGTTAAGCTGCTATACCGTCCTCGAGTATGAGTAATTTAGTGACCTAAGAATTATTTGCCGTTTAGGCTCGAGTAATGTCTCGCCAGGAACTCACTGACTTCATGTTTACGTATTGAATTTATTATAATTGTGACGATGGCCCATCTTTGCTCCGCTTCTTTATGTGTCGGCTATTCTGCTTGCTTCGCAAACTTCACTGCACGGATAACTGTTCTGTGAACTCGCGTGGACTGTGTCGCATGAAACTGCCGCTTGGCAGCGCTGTAAGTCACGCCGCGCGAGCAGTGGTTGGATCGGAGAAGACTCTGATTTGGGTTGTCGCCGGAGATGGATGGGCGACGAGCAGTAACATGAGATAAATGGGACTCCATAGTAAGGCAGACGTCATATGCGCTTTGATGAATGAGAGTTTGCTGCGAACACGGAGGAACCGCCTTGAAGTCAACGGGTATTGCTGAGGACATGTCTGACGGATAATAATTCNGTGACGATGGCCCATCTTTGCTCCGCTTCTTTATGTGTCGGCTATTCTGCTTGCTTCGCAAACTTCACTGCACGGAGAACTGTTCTGTGAACTCGCGTGGACTGTGTCGCATGAAACTGCCGCTTGGCAGCGCTGTAAGTCACNTGTTCTGTGAACTCGCGTGGACTGTGTCGCATGAAACTGCCGCTTGGCAGCGCTGTAAGTCACGCCGCGCGAGCAGAGGTTGGATCGGAGAAGACTCTGGTTTAGGTTGTCGCCGGAGATGGATGGGCGACGAGCAGCAACATGAGATAAATGGGACTCCATAGTAAGGCAGACGTCATATGCGCTTTGGTGAATGAGAGTTTGCTGCTNCAGACGTCATATGCGCTTTGGTGAATGAGAGTTTGCTGCTAACACGGAGGAACCGCCTTGAAGTCAACGGGTATTGCTGAGGACATGTCTGACGGATAATAATTCCAAGTTGTTATTTTTTTTTTTGCTTAAATTCCTGTTTCAGTTTTATTTTTATAGCGAAGGCATTTTTTTTTACTTTTTTCCAATTTTTTTAATTATTATATTTGGTTAACCTGATTTAAATGAAGTGCTAGCACCAACAGCTAAAGCTTCGAGCATTTCCAAAATTTGAATAACAAATTTGTTTTAGAACCTATTGGTTCACAACTGCGCACNCAAATTTGTTTTAGAGCCTATTGGTTCACAACTGCGCACAAGAAGTTGTGGGTACGATATGTTCCAGACACAGTGCACAAAGGAAATTGTTGTAGTTAATTTCTTAAGAAGACGCACGGGAGAAAATATTAATGCAGAGGAAAGAGCAGGCGAGAGTTTACGAGAAGAAATTATTAAAGGTATATCCTAATCTTTTCAATAGCCAATTCAAAGATTTTATAGAAAAGCAAAAATGCCAAAACATTTTAAACCACCGTTCATGTTTAGTACAATGTCACAATCTGTTACGAAGATTCGTTATTTACCAATGCTGTCAACTAAAGCGAGACGCTAAGAAAAATGTAATTGGCTAAAAATAATACATAATTATTCAGTTATGAAGGTTCCTGGTCGTTTTATGTTCTAGTGTTACGTCCTATGCTCTGTGTGAATGTTTTTTAATTGTGAACCAATCCGAACGCCATAGGTGTGCGCAAGAGGGATACAGGGGGCCCACCTGCACCCCCTATTGCATCATCTGAACAGAAAAATAAAGAAGAATCTTGCAAATTTTGAATTTTTTTTAAATCTGCATTTTTGGAACGACCACTAAATGAAAAATAGATTTAATATAATGCAAACTATTTGTTACGACAATGTTTAAATATATTCTTACTGTTATGAGAGACATGGGGGGTGTTTCTTAGTTCAAGAGGGATGTAGGCCTTTACAAAAATAAAATAAATACCTTTGATTTATAATTTATTCACACAGCTATTATCTATAGCATTAAATTTTCTATCTCCACTATTACTCTTTTTATTTCACAGTGAGCGCAATATTTAATCTCTATTTCGACTCTAATTAATGTTCTTATTAATGTCTCTTTTTTTGTTACTTTCAGTTAACTCATACTCGTTATTAACACAAGCCCAGTCTATCCATTGCCATACTTTGTAACGTCTTTTACTCACACATGCATGCAGTCGTAATCTACACTCCTCTGATATTCGCAGTAGCAGATTTCCTTCCCCCTGGTCACTTCTCTTGCCGCGCGCTTCTCTTCTCGCTGGCAGTCTATCGCTGAAACTCACGCATTAAACAACTGCTAGATAGGAGGCACGACATGCTTTTTATAGCCACTGGCCTTGGCCCGGAAGGTTCATCGCACCTCGAGTCTAGCTGAGAAACACGAGGTTAGTAATCCAGATCATTCTTCAGATGTCTCAAAGACACCTGATCCTCAAGGTCGGGAGGAGCACGCGCCCTGATAGGCATAACAGGCACACCTTGTAAACATTCCTTTGTCAAAAGCCGCTGCATCTGTGGTTGCATCTGATAGCACGTGCGTTAATAAATCATCAGTGCCTCGCATGCTCAAAGTGGACGACTGTAACACTGCCCCCTCCTCAAGACTGTTCGTACCGAACAGACTATGCAACGTCAGGACCTTGGTACAGAGCCAGTCGGTCGATGTAGACAACCTTCGGTCTTCGTCCGAGAGCCTTGGCGACAAATCCGAAAGACCACATTATTGATCTGCTTCAGAATCATGTAGAGGCCTTCCCAAAATTTCTGCCGCCTGGGGTAGTAACCTTTTCTCGTCTGTGGGTTGTACAGCTACAACAGTTGTCCTTCTTGAAATACCCNTACAGCTATAACCAGTTGTCCTTCTTGAAATACCCCGCCTGACATTATCCTATTATACCGCGTCTTTATCCTCTCACTATTAATTCTGTGGTGCTGTCGAGCAAAATCACAAATGGTATCCGCTTTGTTACATAATTCTCTGGCATAATCAGGGACTGCAACTTCCTCTTCTGTAGGTCGGCCAAACAGCACTTCACTGGGCAGGCGTAGCTCTCTTACAAACAGCGTCCTTGATGGTTTTACCAATGTGGACTCGTGAACTGTTGCGCCGTAAGGAAGGAGAAACAATGGCACCTTTCAATCCAAGTTCTTTTGGATGTCTGCCNACCGTAAGCAAGGAGAAACAATGGCACCTTTCAATCCAAGTTCTTTTGGATGTCTGCCACAAACATCAACAGGTACTGCTCAAGAGTGCAGTTAAGTCTCTTGACCATTCCATCCGATTGATGGAGTGAGGCTATAGTTAAAGTCATTTCATCACCAGAATTTTTGTCACCTCCTGTAAGACCGCAGCTTCAAAGTTTATTTCCTGACCAGAATTCAGTTATAGTGACACCCGATCCTCGAGAAGACATTGATTATAAGTGCATCGGCTACAGTATGTGTTTCTTGGTTTGGGAGGGCAGTGACCTCAGGACACTTTGTAAACTATAACCACCAGTAGATACAGATTACGTCTCTCTGTGACAGGCAAGGGGCCCAGAATATCTACTGCTATCATCTGAAATAGGGCTCCAACATTGTATTTCTGGAGTTGATCTTATCCTCTAGACTTTGTGCCCTTCTTCACAGTACAGGGGTCGCACAATCAGCACCACTGTAAGCATATGTATTTTCCATCATTACATTTCCAGTTTCTGTAAAGTAAGCCATTCTTCAGTACAAGGATTTTACATTGTGCCCAGGATGCTTTCATTGGTGCGCTTAGACCAGATATCTGACTGGAACTACTTTCCCTCTATCTTTACCAACTTTACTGGGCGCATGTCACTCGGTGCACCCGTAAAAATATATGGAGGTCGGAGTAGTGACATTTTTGTAAGGTTGATTTGAATATTGCTCACTTTATCGTGAACAGCATTTGTGTTGCAGAATTTCTTGTAATGGCCAGTCCTAATTTTCACTACACCTGACCATTTGTCAGGTTTTTGATACATGCTGGAGACTATTAACTTGTACAATTTGTTCTTAATAATTCTGCTATTCTTGTTTTAGAATTCGTCATGTCTTCCTTCAAAGGGATTGGATATTTTCTTTCATTGGGTAAATTTATTCATACAGAGATTTTAAGAGATTCTATCAACTTGTGTTGTAATTTTTTCTATTTTATTTTTTTTCTCATTGAGGCCATTTTTATACCCGAACATAAATTACAAAACCACTAATTTTTAACATTTCACCTTAAAAAATCATTCCAAATTTGCTCGAGTGATACTACGCCCATTTCTAATTATTTTCACAAAGACCACACTTTATCTTACAAATACAACTTTATTCACTCTTGAGCTAGATGTATGTTCATCTACCTTCGTCGTGAATATATTATTTTTAACTAAATGTGAGGTTTCCCGTTGAAAGGTAAACTGAAACATTGGCTCTGCTAACACATAGAGTAAATAATACTGCTGTTTTGTGTCACTGTTATGGTAAAAAAAATATTTTTTTCTCTTAAAAATGTTTGACATTTTTTGGTTTTGTGCATAGGATTCACAAGAATGTGTTATTTTTATGCCAGTGTAAATGTTAATGTATGGTAATGATGTTGAGTATTTCTTTCAGACATATTTTCTTGGAAGACATAGAAAAGAAACGTGAAGAACTGTTTAAATAAAATACAGATCACGTAAACTCATTGAAGAAAAAGTGAAAGAAATGAAGAAAAGGTAACGCAATGCCAGTCTTTAAATTATGTTAAAATCTTGTACCATTCAGGCACAGTTTAAGATATGGACGCCGTTTTCAAACAATACTGAATTTATTTATACTTGAGATGGTTACTGTAAAGAGGATTAATGTTAGTAAAAAATTTTTATGAGACAAAAAAATTTGCTTCAAAGTAATTTCTTTTTATTTCATACAGTCATTTACGATAGTGAATTCTGGATGTATTGCATTAAAAATGAATTGTATGTATGTGTAACTGGTTTATAAATTTGTTATATAAAAATTATATATGTAATCATATTTTTGTTAAAACCTCGTCATAAAGAAAATAATTTTCCCCTAGTACTGCAAAGGCATAATTATTTCTTTCCTTAATGCTGTCTTAGGTTGTACCAATTGAAAATATTTTATTAATTTTTTTTAAACTCACAGTCTTTGTATTCTCTAAATTAGCTGTTTCATCAAACCATTGTGATTTTAGAATTTTTTGACTCCTTTATGTTGTGCAGAAATTGATAATTCATCACTGGTTAGATGGAAATAAAAGGCGGTGATTTAAATGTACAGAATGGCCAGGAAAGGTGTATATCGTATGTTGGGATCAATGTACTCATTCGGTACCACTGTAGATGCAGGAAAAAAAATGCATCAGTTGAACACTACCTATTGTAGATCACAGTTGAGGTGAAAGGTGAGCCATGAAGACATTTGTTGTTGAATCTTATTTCCGTTCAAATGGAAGTGGCCATAGTGGTGGGCCTAGCGTGAAACGTGATGACCATATTCGAGTAAATTGTTCAGAAAACCTCTCCCGACAGAGAGTGTGTGAGTGAGTGAAGAGATTTGGGCATTTCGTAACAACGATGTCCTGATAGACGATGAGAGTGAAGAGGGGTGAGTATGGAGCAGTGTTGAAATGAAAGAGCAGGGGAAATAATGAGATCACTTAGAAAAACCGTTGACCAGCGGCATCGTCCGGAATTATTCCCACTTGCAAAAATCCGAAGTGACGAAGCCGGGGACTGAACCCGGTTTACCTAGGTGGCCTGACAAAGAGTTCCTTTCTGTTGCTAGTGGCAAAATTCTATCAAATTGGATCAGTGCTGTGTCAGAGTCAAAATCAATCTAGGGGAAAATGATCAANTAGGTATGGGTTGGTACCATCTGCAGTATTTACTAGTTTACAGCCGTGATATGTACTTTGCTCTCCCTTTAACACTAGCTGTCGAAGGCGCGCGTTCGCCTGGAGACTGGGATAGAACAAGCATCCAGACTATATCGGCGACTTCATGCTAGCTAACAAGACTTGGAATATTTCAGACTTGAAATATAAATTCTAGCATGCATATTTATTATGTCAATCATGCCTAAATATAGACACATCAAATGTGGAACAACATAAAGTAAAAACATTTTCAATGTTTAACCCCTCACACACAAGTCAACTTTGTAACAATCTACGTGAAAAAACTTACACGCAAGTTACCCCGAAAAAAAAGCTTTAATTCCTAAAAACAATGTAGAGTAAATTATGGTTAGCTAGGGAAGGACCTTCCCAGACGAGCTGAAAGAACTTGGGACCGACTCGCTAGCCGCTAACTTAACATTGATGCCCTAACAGTAAATACTTGTTTTTATGTGAAAACATATTTCGTCCTTGTGTTATCTTTGCTCAGCTTGAACTCATGGACGCACTTAAAGCAGACAACTGACTAGTGGCGGACCCACTCCCTTTACAAGAATGATGCATAATAACCGATAATGACCCATAACAACACCTAAATTACCCCTAAATGACTCCTGAAGACCTCTAAATTACCACGGATGACCCATAATGACCCCAATGACCCATAAGTGATCCGTGATTGAAGTGTGTGCGGTGCTAAGTGTGTTGCATGATATTTAATTCAATAATCTCAGTTAAAAAAAAATAACATATGTTCGGCTTACTCGGTGTATTTCATCGCTTACTAGGTAAACTGTACCTAACAGAAACTTTTTGTAATGACTGTATTTGCACTTTGAACTAAAACCACCTAGCACAACGGCGGGCCCTCAACACGCTTCACCATTGGTCGTTGAATAAAATGTTGGGACTTTGTACTGAACCACGCAGCGCGGCCCCAACCACGAGCTTGCCCCCACCATGCTTTACAATTCGTCGTTGCAGACTTGAACTTCGGAATGAACCACGTCCAGGTCCCCACCATGGTCAGTCCCTCAACACGGCGGGCTCCAACCACGCGTTCCAATTAGCTGCTGCGCGACTTGAACTTTGTACTGACCCATGCGCATCACCACGACCGGGCCCCCACCACGCTTCCTAATTGGTCGTTGCGTGACCTTTGTACAGAACCGTACGCACTTTCACGGGCCGGTCCCTACCAAGCTTCCTAATTGGTCGTTGCGCAACTTGAACTTTGTACAGAGCCGTAAGCAATACCACGGTCGGGCCCCCACCCGCATTGCCATTCGTCCGTACTTTGATCGGAACTGCCTCTCAGCCAATGGAAATTGCCTACAACATTTCCCTATTCGTAGGGTAAAGTTCACAAGGGCATGCCTAATGCTAATTTCCTGCAACGTTTCCCTATTCGCTGTCACAGAAATTGAACTATGTATTGTACTGCTTTCCAACCAATGAGTGTTCCCCTCACAGTTGTCATCGATACCCACCACGAATGGGACCTTAATTGGAGGGGAAATTTTTTTTTAGAGTATATCTGTAAAATTGTTCTACTTTTTCTACAAATATTCGAGATTAACATTGTCGAAAGAAATTAAATTCTCGTGATAACATAACTCTGTAAAATTTTTTTTTTTTAGAAAATTATGCAAATGTTGCAATTTTTCCTTTAAATCGATGTATATTAGGTACAAGAGACGGATACCTACGGAGAAGGGACGAAGACCGTCCGCGGAGTAATACCAGGAAAATAGTTCCTAAAATTTGATATAAGCTAGAAATGCATCTGACTTCCTTCCATTCTGTCTTGTGAATTTGCTTCGTGTGATTCAGAGAACTCCTCTACAATCATCTTGTTTCCAGATTAACTTCATCAGTAAGTAAACATTATATTGCTTCTGCTGCTCTCTTTGTTTAGGAAACCCATAATACGCTTTTAACGAGCATAGGTAATACCATGTTTGCGTTAGGTGTAAACGTGTGTCTCCGATAAATTTATATAAAAAAAACCAACATCTTATATCTTTAAATGCATTTTCTATTTAGCATTCCCGCGACTGACCTAGTAAAAAGAAAGTGGGCCGTCAGCTGTTGTGCGTGACGTATTGTCCGTCTCATATAACTTGGCAAGATTATGTCAGTCGGTGTGTGGCTAATTGATGTATACGAAACAAACATAGTGCCATTTACAAAATCCTGTTTTAGCTGATGCACGTATTAACAAAATTTAATATTAAGTTGGCTATTCTGAGTGCACTACCGACGCACATCAGACAAGCAGAAAATACGTAATAAGAAAGAGTTCCTATGTTAATTAATATATTTTATTATACGTGGTCACAAAACAGCGATTGTTAGAGTTACAAACTAAACTTCGTGATAAAGTAGCAATGCATAGGTGTTCAAAATGAAATACACAATAAAACCATCTGTATCCTAATGAAACGCAACTTCAAAACCTTGAGAGTAGTTTTCACGTTGTTGTATCCCCACTCTCTATCCATGCTACCATACGTCCTTGAAATTAATTCCAAAAGCATACATAGACATTGCATGGTATTGTTGAATTAATTTGTATAATAATTTGATGAAATACGTTTCAAATTTTTGTCATTTCGAGTCAGTTATAGAAGAAAAGACAACTTTTAATAAGACGGGGTCAAAAGGCAGGCGTTGCACGACGATAGACAACTCATTTCAAGATCTGAGTGTTGTCGCCCTGCCATGCCATGGGTGGTATCATCTGTCCGCAGTTTCCCGAAGCATTACCAGCCACAAAAAAAAAAAAGCTTTCGTGTGTAATATAATAGAACAGATGAGAATACTTTTATTTTCCCGCAAACCCTACATANAAAAAAAAAAAAAGCTTTCGTGTGTAATATAATAGAACAGATGAGAATACTTTTATTTTCCCGCAAACCCTACATAAGTTTTAAAGTAAGATATATTTCGTGATTTGCATTACTAGTAATTTATATTTGTCCGGTAATCGTTCGTCTACGTCTACGTCCAATAATCGCCATGTTGTTCTCCCCTGATCCCACTTCATTGTTTCTGTATTGTTACTATATTGTATTAATAAAACGAAGAAAGTGAGATGTGCGCGAATAGGTTTTAAGCAATTATTACGTTATTCCAAGCTAAANAACCCTACATAAGTTTTAAAGTAAGATATATTTCGTGATTTGCATTACTAGTAATTTATATTTGTCCGGTAATCGTCCGTCTACGTCTACGTCCAATAATCGCCATGTTGTTCTCCCCTGATCCCACTTCATTGTTTCTGTATTGTTAATATTTTGTATTAATAAAACGAAGAAAGTGAGATGTGCGCGAATAGGTTTTAAGCAATTATTACGTTATTCCAAGCTAAATGTATTTCCAACTCGAACTGTTGAGTATCAGTAATATCAGAAATATTTCTCTGCAATAGTCGTATATGAGTTTTTGGCTAATAAAAGTGCGTTGTCAATCAAGTATCCCGAATCACTTTTAGTTCCGGTTATATTAGCTATGACGTCCAAAGTGTAATAAGGACTGCAACTACCGTCTCGCAAATGTTTATACAAATTCGCTGACTAGGACAAATTAAAAAAAGTTTTAACATATATTTAATTATTTGCAAGAGGTTTATATTTTTACTTTTATAACCTACAATTTTTTTTAGACAGATGTTAGTCTAAAACACCTTAAAAATTATTTAACGTGACAGTACAAAGGCAAGTGGATTAGCTGACAGCGTGTTGATAAAATATACAGCCTCTACTTGACGCACAAGCTGATGGCGAAAAGATACATACACGAAACGTAAACATTGGCCCTTCTTTCCTGGAACTGTCAAAATCATGCCAAGTAACATGAGACAGAGAATACGTGATATTGCATTGTGCACACGTCGCAAGGACGAGTAACAAGGCTGTCGGCGTCCAGCTGAGCAGGCGTATATGTGCTACGAGAATATCTCGCTAGTTGTTTTTTTTTGGTGCAATACTTTTAATCATGCTGGGAAAAAATTTGCATAACAATTTTGGCTTGACGTGAATTTTACAGTTTTTTTGTTCGGTAAAGTATAACCAATTAATTGGTAATCAGCGAATCGATAACGGTGAGACGAGGACTTACACGTCACTTTTTTTTTACAGTAAAACAAAATGTTCCTATATTAGGATTTGCCCACAATTTCATATGTAAATTTTGTAATACATTTTAACGTTTGTCGATAAGAATATGTATGTTTGTAGCTTTTCTCCTGCTCATTCAGTGTGGAGGTGCCTGTCGCACGTTCCGCTGTGATTGCAGTCGAGACACTCCAACCCGTTCCTCTCATCTCTTTGCTATGGTGAGTTATACATAATGTTGTACTACTAATACTGTTTTATTAAAACCACAAGGCGTGTATTTTATTTAAAATTCTTATTTAAATTCATCGAAATATTAAGATTTCTTAAATAAAAATTTTAAAGTTTTTATTGAAAAATAAAATATAGTTCCGTAGGAACGGTAGTGCCCTAGATTACCAGTGTTTATATTCCTTAGCAGCTTCACAGAGCCAGGTCCGTTTTCCAGCAGGGAACAAGTCACCATCGCACGCTCACTCAGTCGTGAAAACCCTTTTCTCCCAACTACAAAACATTATGTATATTTTTGATATAAATATTTACCCATACTTGTCATTTTTCTTTCTTTTTTGATAAATGTAACTCACATAGATCCCGGTGTTCGACTTCCATCACATAGCATCGCGTCTGACATGTGGCCGAATCAAANTAACTCACATAGATCCCGGTGTTCGACTTCCATCACATAGCATCGCGTCTGACATGTGGCCGAATCAAACCACTGATGCGTCTTCCTGAGCAAGGTTCGATTCCTGGTGGATACACCTGCAGATTTTCGCAGAAAGTACAATTTCCCTCCTAATATACAGTTTTTGTTAACATTACTGTTCTTCCATAACATCGTTCGTAAAATTATTACATTTTTAGTTACGGTACACATTTATTGATAAAATGTATATGAATGTCAGCAGGTAATCTCCTGGCGTATCCAAAACGTCAAGATACTAAAAATATTCGCCGTCAGAAANATGTATATGAATGTCAGCAGGTAATCTCCTGGCGTATCCAAAACGTCAAGATACTAAAAATATTCGCCGTCAGAAACACTGTATTAAACGGTATTATTGCAATTTTAATGAAATTAAGATAATTGTGTAAAACTTTCTGGTTTTTTGTCATGTTCGAACNTTAAACGGTATTATTGCAATTTTAATGAAATTAAGATAATTGTGTAAAACTTTCTGGTTTTTTGTCATGTTCGAACCTACCTAAAGAGTAAACATTTATCTTCGCATTGGAGAGGAAATGTTACAAAATATGTTTAAATTTTGTTTTATATTGAGTCGTAAACTGGATATAGTAAAATGTTGGCTTATGTAATTAATTTATTTAAAATATGACAACTGAAAAGGAAACTAAATTGACGAAGTGTATATAAATATTATTTCTTAAGCCTTTCCCGCGCAGTTTCCGTAATGGAAAGGCCGTACAAATTCCTTTCCATAATNTATATAAATATTATTTCTTAAGCCTTTCCCGCGCAGTTTCCGTAATGGAAAGGCCGTACAAATTCCTTTCCATAATGACTGTATTGACTTCGCACTTAAACTTGTTATGTTTTTCTATTGGAGTAAGCTTTCTTATGTACGGTCANCCATAATGACTGTATTGACTTCGCACTTAAACTTGTTATGTTTTTCTATTGGAGTAAGCTTTCTTATGTACGGTCAGTGCCGAACACAGTTGTATATTGACTGTTTGCGTCTGTAAGGACAATTGGCGGGTATGAATATTAGTAACGAAATAAAGGCTATATTAACATTTTGGCTAGCGCAGGTACATTTAACGTATCGAGCTACTCACGAACTTCTGTATACAAATGTAAAGAAATAGTAGAATTACCTCGCGTTTCCTGGGTGTAAGAGGACAATGAGAGTTCACGGAAATCGTTTTAGGGGTTNAAGAAATAGTAGAATTACCTCGCGTTTCCTGGGTGTAAGAGGACAATGAGAGTTCACGGAAATCGTTTTAGGGGTTCTCGGTCCAATCAAGAGCAGGAGTCAATATTGGCCTACAAAGTATTTTAAGTTGGAAACAGAAGGGCATCACTGCCCAATTTTGTCCAGTTACATCAAGCGGTGTAGAATGTGGTGAAACGACCCAGTTAAAGGGTTTTTGGGAGTTTTTATTGCATTATTTTAAAAATTTTAAGTGTATAACTATGCACCAGATTACATAAAATCAGCATATTGGCATTCTTTTCACTACATATCAAATAATGAAATAAACCCATTATAGTCACAATTGAAAGGTTTTATTTAAGAAAAATAGGTTTACAATAAGCAATTTCGTAGAATGTGTAATAACTCTTATTGCTTTCTTTCAGAGCCGTGAGTCGCCACATATATAAAGTGTCTGCTTCTCAGTGATAGTAAGCGAGGACCATCAACGGTGCGCTATACTACAGAAGAAATAGTACAGTGGCCGCTGGATGCAGAATATATAGGCGCGCCTCAACCAGAATATGAGCTACCCATAATGACGGTTACCCATGGACAGGCAGCAGGCCTCAATCTTCTACAGAACGTGTGCAACCTGAGGAGGTGGGCGACCCTCCATCACGACATGGCCTCCCGACATCTACACAAGTAACTAAACTCNATATCTGTAAAATTGTTCTACTTTTTCTACAAATATTCGAGATTAACATTGTCGAAAGAAATTAAATTCTCGTGATAACATAACTCTGTAAAATTTTTTTTTTTTAGAAAATTATGCAAATGTTGCAATTTTTCCTTTAAATCGATGTATATTAGGTACAAGAGACGGATACCTACGGAGAAGGGACGAAGACCGTCCGCGGAGTAATACCAGGAAAATAGTTCCTAAAATTTGATATAAGCTAGAAATGCATCTGACTGCCTTCCATTCTGTCTTGTGAATTTGCTTCGTGTGATTCAGAGAACTCCTCTACAATCATCTTGTTTACAGATTAACTTCATCAGTAAGTAAACATTATATTGCTTCTGCTGCTCTCTTTGTTTAGGAAACCCATAATACGCTTTTAACGAGCATAGTTAATACCATGTTTGCGTTAGGTGTAAACGTGCGTCTCCGATAAATCTATATAAAAAAAACCAACATCTTATATCGTTAAATGCATTTTCTATTTAGCATTCCCGCGACTGACCTAGTAAAAAGAAAGTGTGCCGTCAGCTGTTGTGCGTGACGTATTGTCCGTCTCATATAACTTGGCAAGATTATGTCAGTCGGTGTGTGGCTAATTGATGTATACGAAACAAACATAGTGCCATTTACAAAATCCTGTTTTAGCTGTTGCACGAATTAACAAAATTTAATATTAAGTTGGCTATTTTGAGTGCACTACCGACGCACATCAGACAAGCAGAAAATACGTAATAAGAAAGAGTTCCTATGTTAATTAATATATTTTATTATACGTGGTCACAAAACAGCGATTGTTAGAGTTACAAACTAAACTTCGTGATAAAGTAGCAATGCATAGGTGTTCAAAATGAAATACACAATAAAACCATCTGTATCCTAATGAAACGCAACTTCAAAACCTTGAGAGTAGTTTTCACGTTGTTGTATCTGCACTCTCTATCCATGATACCATACGTCCTTGAAATTAATTCCAAAAGCATACATAGACATTGCATGGTATTGTTGANCACTCTCTATCCATGATACCATACGTCCTTGAAATTAATTCCAAAAGCATACATAGACATTGCATGGTATTGTTGAATTAATTTGTATAATAATTTGATGAAATTCGTTTCAAATTTTTATCATTTCGAGTCAGTTATAGAAGAAAAGTCAACTTTTAATAAGACGNTAATTTGATGAAATTCGTTTCAAATTTTTATCATTTCGAGTCAGTTATAGAAGAAAAGTCAACTTTTAATAAGACGGGGTCAAAAGGCAGGCCAACGTGCTGCTATCTGTTGAGTAAAGTTCTAGACTCACAACTCGCCCTGCCATGCCATGGGTGGTATCATCTGTTCGCACTTTCTCGAAGCATTACCAGCCACAAAAAAAAAAAAAGCTTTCGTGTGTAATATAATAGAACAGATGAGAATACTTTTATTTTCCCGCAAACCCTACATAAGTTTTAAAGTAAGATATATTTCGTGATTTGCATTACTAGTAATTTATATTTGTCCGGTAATCGTTCGTCTACGTCTACGTCCAATAATCGCCATGTTGTTCTCCCCTGATCCCACTTCATTGTTTCTGTATTGTTACTATATTGTATTAATAAAACGAAGAAAGTGAGATGTGCGCGAATAGGTTTTAAGCAATTATTACGTTATTCCAAGCTAAATGTATTTCCAACTCGAACTGTTGAGTATCAGTAATATCAGAAATATTTCTCTGCAATAGTCGTATATGAGTTTTTGGCTAATAAAAGTGCGTTGTCAATCAAGTATCCCGAATCACTTTTAGTTCCGGTTATATTAGCTATGACGTCCAAAGTGTAATAAGGNGCGTAGCTATTCGCTTTTCTATACAAATCACAAGCTTCTTTGTGATCTTTCACTTCCTGTTTCGTTGCGTCACCTTTTAACGGATCTGGTTTCTTCAACTTCTGATCGATACAATCTAATGCACCTTCATGGTAATCCAGTAAATCACGAATCTTTCGCTTCCAAACTGGCCAATCTGCTTCACTGGTCAGTGGTTTAATGTGCTTAGCAAACTCCATCGTCGCTATGGATTTAGCAACACTTCACACTAAACGAACGAACTTTAATAATTTACTGAATAACAAATCATCTAAATAAAGCGACTGGTCCCATAACCTATTGAAGTAAAATGCCTTGAATACTAAAAGTACTTTACTATAAACGATCGGACAAGCACTGTCCCGGACGAAAAACACAACACAACTAAACAAGATAGCATAGAAGATAATGTGACAAAGAAGAAACCACAGAGATAGAAGAACTGACAAGTGGCGCTATCATAAGGAATTTTATTTAACACTTGAAACTAGATACTTTAACAGCCTTCTGATTTGTTATCTGAGTCCTGGAACTCTATGTGGCACAAAGGTGGAGCAGATGTGCTGTGCTAATGCGTTTGCTATTTCTTCAGCTGTGTGAACGAGAACACCCCCAGAGTTCAATGGTGGGATAACAGTAGGTTTGTCACGAAGCCGCTTTACACATGTCCACACTTTATCACAGTTGAGGGTGAGGGACCTTAGCCATTCAATTTCTAGTGACGTCTGACACTCTTTGAAACTCCGTATGCATATGCGGCATAGTGTTTGAAAGATGGCATCATACATTGGGTGGCAGGTTATCTGCCAGCACCTGCGGAATCTATTCTTTACCGTGAATAGGGTAGCTAGCCACGGTGGGATTGGGGATGTTGCTGTGCGCGCTCGTTTCATCGGGATGGATGCGATACTGTCCTCCCGCATTAGTCCGGTTAGGTGTTCTACTGTCGCTTGGTAGCTGGGTGTCAAGTTCTACCCTGTCATTAATAATTTGCTTGTAGAGCGGCCAGTTGGCTTTCGGGAAGACAAACCTGGGTTTGTTCTCGGCAGCCACGGGCTCGCAGGACACTGGGAGATGGTCGGATGTACCTATGTGCATAACGTGCACGATAAGTGTTGGAGGTGCCAGGAAGAGTCCAACACCAGTGGGTGGCGATTTCTGGCATCGGGGTAGTACGTGGGCACTAATGGGTGGTATATTGTGGCACTGTTGGTGAGGCAGTACCGTCTAAACGGAGGCCCTCGCATATTGGTAGTTGTGCATGTCCAGTTATGGTGTGCGGCATTGTAGTCGCCACCCACAGGAATCCTGGTGTCCACGGTTCTGATTGCCTCAAGATCTTGGATTAGCAGTCTTCTGTCAGGCGGGATGTACACGCAAGCGATCGTAGTCGGGTTAGTTTCCTCAACCAGGACTATCGCAACTGCTTCGGCAAAATCCAGTGGGGGTACCATGCGGTAGTAGTGCTTCAGGCGTTCGTGCACGATGATTACAACACCACCACCATCACGGTCCGATCGTCGTGGCAGTAGATCTTATATACCGCAATGTGGAAGTTGATATCACTTCTGAGCCATGCCTCAGTTAGCAGGAGTATATCGGCACGAGATGAGGCGAGAAGGTGGGGAACCTCATCCTTTTTGTGGCGAAGTGAGTGGCAGTTCCATGTGACGACTTTGATGTGGGTAGTCATCATAGGTGGCACACATATTGGTGATCAAGATCTCAATTTTATCAGCAGATGTAGTGGCCTCCCTCAGTTGTTCGAGGGTGCTTCTAATTAATGGCAGATATTCTTTCACGAAACCTATCAGCTCCTTAACTTCGGTTAGGAAGGATAGGTCCGTCTCTGTCTTCTGGTTCCCCAAGTACTCTCCTCCTCCAGATATCTGGGGGGTTGAGTCAGCGTGGACATGTGGCTGCTGTCGTTCAGTCTTCATGTCCTCTCTTGATAGAGTGTTCCTGTAAAAAATGTTTTTATTTTCTCTTTTTCAGTTATTATATATTCATTAGTCGCATCCATTTTATATCAGTGTTGTTTTTCTTAGTTTTAAGAGTGCCTTTCGTTTTAATTTTTCACCCATTTTGAGGTTTTAGTTAATATTCTCATATTATTATCATGGTTTATTTTTGCGATCGCTACTCACGATATATTCCTGTCATTGGTTTATTCACTTACTTCATGTACAACAAAAGAGCTTGCAAATCGGCTGTTGTGTTGTGTCTTTGTCACTCATCGTATTATGTAATTTTCTGATATCATTGTCTATCAATCAAGACAGGCAGTCGACTGCCTCTGGAATGCGCCCTACAACATGGTCACCACAGACACTGTCTACATCAAGCCAACGGCTTTTCACCGCTCTGACAAAACATCCATTCTCGTCATGTGACGGTTGTGAAGTGTTTTATGTGCATATTAATGGCACGCGCCTTTATTTACACATTTTTTTTCCTTTTACTGACCCTTCTCCAGAACTTGTGCAACCTGAGGAGGTGGGTGGCCCTCCGCCACGATATGGCCTACCGACACAAGTAACTAAACTCCGGTTTCTTAACCAGAATGCATAATTGGGGACAGATGCACATGCTGTCAGTCCAGGAGCTTGCCACCGCCTGTCTATGCTGGTATGACCTCCCCTCGTCCTGCTGACGAGGAGCATCTTCTACGTTTGACAAACGTTGGGTTCTACTTGCCCAGCAGCATACTGTGTCTCACCGTAAAACTGTGGAGGATGAAAACGNCGAATATTTGCAGAATTAACATCATATTTGGACTCATTTCTAATAAGTCTCAGAAGAACTTCTGATCTGCTAGAGTGAAATTTTTTGTTTGTCCTTATAAATATGTGGAAATTTTATAGAGTACGTCACTGAAAAAAAGGTTTAGTACGTATTTATTGTTTTTATAGATGCTTTTTGTTAAGATAAAAATATGTATGTAAGTAAATTGTGTAGCATTGTTTAAATTTAATGAGTTCGACTGCGTATTTTGTTGTGCCTGGATTGACACAGATTGCTCTTACATATCCATTGGAAAAATGGTAGGCTCATGCAAACGAAATCTCTCATTATAATTTATATTTAGTTCTCTCAAAGCAACACGCATAATCCATTATTTTCAGTCTGGTTGAAAGGCATTTGAGAATAAAATTATAATGCTCTTCGTTCGTCAGTAATATTAAATATCAAAACTTGTTTAATACTGAAAATGAAAAGGAAATTAGGACTCAATTACAAATTGTTTGAAATTTCTAACTACCATAATAATAAGTGCTGGTGAATTTTAATCATTATTACAAAGTACATAAAAACATTGAACATAATAATTTATAACTTAGATGTTAAATTACTTTGCAATGTATAACGCAACAAAATAAAAATATATATAAATACTCATGTCAAAGGTTGCCTCGTTCCTGAATTACATCAAATCTTGTAAAGTGAGTTTGCTGACAGAGAGAGTATCGTGTAGTGGCCTTGCTCTTGCCACCCACGTGGTCGGTGGTGACGACCAGCAGCTGCTGGCCCTCACTCTGTATCGCCAACACGTGGCGGTATGCAAACACATTTGTTTATCTTACCCTTTTAAAGAATAAATCAGAGTAATTTGGCTCTCTGAAGTGTATATATAAACTGAATTCTTAACTTAAATATAATTTTCGATAATTGGGCTATATTTATAAATATATTAGATTTTAAGGAACATATATATACATATAAATATATTTACAAAATATTTACTTTACCAATAATACATGTGCCTGCAAAAAATTTAATTTCATAATTACGCATAATATTTTTGCATTCTTTAATGGAATGAAAATAAGTGATACAAAACACTTTGTAGAAAAACATATAGCNATTTCATAATTACGCATAATATTTTTGCATTCTTTAATGAAATGAAAATAAGTGATACAAAACACTTTGTAGAAAAACATATAGTGTGGCAAATTTAATACAGCATGAATTATCGGGTATATATTACCTTTAAGACAGAAAGATTATTATTTTGTGATATATCAACTCTTAAAGATTAAAAAATGGGAATAGGGATGGCATTTTGGAGAGAAAATTGTGATATATACATACAATCAAAAAGTTTTTTCACAAAGTGCTTATTTTAAACATGAACCACATTAATTTCAACACATTATCTCCAGCCTGTTCCGTCAAATATGTCGATTGGGGAAGTTAAGCTTACTTCACACGGCTGTTCCTATAGACAACACAGTGTTCATAAACGCATACACATACACACCCTTCTGGCAATGGTTTAAGAGAAGATGTAAAATCAAAGATTTGCTATGCACTATCGAACATTTTGATGTACACTTTGTAAAGGTACCCTCTATTTGCTTCCAATTTGAATTTTTCGTTTTCATGATAGTATTTACTATTCACCTATTTTTTGTAAGCGCGATGTCTGTGTACTGTACAAACGCACTGCGCACTTTTCACTGCCAAAATCTCGTACCACAGTACAAGAATCTTGCCATCGGCGACTGTACCTTTAATAAATAAATGGATATTTTCTTCACACAGCTCCACAGTATCGATGGTAGACGACTGGTCCATGTACGTTGTACCAAACACAAGAGAATATGTGCGCATGTAATTCTTTTCAGGGTTGAACTGGCTTGGCGGCTCGCTGTCTCATAAATACGCGACAGTTTTACCTTTAAGTTTAACTTCCCCGCTGAGCTGGGAAAATCCACAAACAGATGACAGAGATGCACCACACAGTTGGTTCTTCTGTAGGTACGAATCCACACTAATTTGGGAAACATATGATCAACGTAATTCTACCATTGCAGCTGTCATCGCCGTTGAACTCGACGTATCATATGGGCAAGCAGTTACGAACCTCTATGGTATCAAACTCAACCGCGTTAATAAGCGCATATGTGCACTCGTAGCTGTCAAAATGTTTGGACATTGCCGCGAATAAATTTGGGCATTCCTTCATATCCATATACCTATAAAGTCACGGAAAGGAGCGAAATATTTCCCAACGTTTTCTAAATGATGGTGATGAGGAACCCACGTAACAGGTTTATTATATTAATTGGATGGAAGCCGACTAATTGGATGCAGCTGATTGGTTGAACTTGAGCGAGAAAATGGAGCAGTTCAAGTCCTTATGAGTGTGGTTGGAGGTAAGTCAACTGCTTTAGGCTAAATAATACTGAATTTCATATTGGAGAGCATGAAAACAAGGTGAATGATTTGTCAAGGGGCGTGAGACTTATTGTTAATAAAAGTTTTGAGGGGCCGATTAAAAATAAAATAATACATTTGAAGGGACGAACGTTTACCGTTTAAATAACCAATAAAAAAATCCGTGGGTGAAATAAGTAGTTGGAGTGAACGAGTGCACTGCTCTACGGGCTTTAGAGGATCGTGGGAAACACAATAGCCTACATTGAAACACATATTTAGATATGAATAGTTTTTGAGCCACGGTTGGTTCACAACAAAACAATAACCACTGTTTTCAAACACCCAACAGAATAAGTCAACTTCCCAATTTGCCCTTAAGTCTTCGTGATTACATGAACTAACATTTTTTTTTCTATATATGTGTAGATTGGTCGTACTTGGTCAAGTGTTTCGCCCTCCTGCGGATTGCAGCTCTACCAGTCTGACTTATGTGTGTGAGTTCATCATTTACTGGGTGAGGACATACAGCTTACAATAACTGAAAAAAACTTATCCAAACAATTGCTGCTGCTTCTGTCATACCTATGCTATGGATAGGGAGAAAGTTTCAAGGTTGGGTGAAGGTTCAGATGCTTTGTGTACTGG
>NQII01002103.1:0-15529 GCA_002778355.1 Clitarchus hookeri | reverse complement strand
GTTTCTTAGTACAGGCCATAACGGCAGATCACTGTTTCTGCAATACACTAGATCCGTTACTAATAGATCTGCTGTAAACGAGACATTACACCACACCACTCCACACACTTGAACGGACAGTCAGTTTAACAAACAGCCAGTGATCAAGGAATATCTGGAGGTTTAATTGTGCTCATCATAACTTGATTTTTACCAGAAACACAAAATACTTCGTCCAAAGGCATTACAAATTAGCACATTATCTGTGGCTCCGAAAATATTGACAATATAGTGGATATATATTACTTCAAGCAGTGGCCTTGTAACTATAGTGCCCTCGTGATTTTTATGAATATCAAATACTTGAAATGTTTAAAAATCAGGCCAAATTTCTGTAATATATTTTGTTAAAAAAATGATATCTTTAAAATAAAATTTTTTGAATAGCTATTGGCAGAGCAAGTATTCAGTTCAGTTTTGCCCTAGCAAATATCGGAAAAGTTGTGTAGGTAAGAAAAATAACATGGTGACCAAAAAAAAATGTCTAGACGGTTCCTATAAAAGATGTTGTGTGAAAGAAAATTATTTGGAATTTCCTAGCTGATATTAGTGGTCAAAACGTATAATTTGATAGCCTTGAAGGTCCCTATGATTAAGTACGCCGACGGAGCATCTCTCCGGAAACTCAGCAGCCCTGGGTGACGTATTCGCAATATGTATGCACATGGCTTACGATGCTAACATACAGTTCAATGGCACCTTAACGGACGTCTCAAGTGTTCTAGCTAACTTCTATGAAAGCTACGTAGAGGGGGCTGATACAGGTCTACTTATTGTTTTAATCACCTCGCGTGTTCGTCTTCGGTAGACGGCCTACAATTTTAGGGATGCGAACACTGACTTCCCTAATAAAAATAAAACTTTATCATTTCGTGCATAGATCAACCGGCCTGGCTGCCTGACGTCGCGTAACAAGATGTCAGTCTTCTTCGTTGAAAACTTAACTTAAGAATGTTCTTTAAACACTGGCCGATCACGAGGGTTACTATTTAAATATCATTTGAACTGCCACCCTAATCTGCCCAATCATTAAAAAATGCAAAGTGTTATATGGCCTTTTAAGTACGCGTACATGCTGTAAAAACCAGAAAGGAATATTAATATGCGGCCAAATAAAAATACTGTAGCAAAAAAAAAAAAAAAAATATATATATATATATATTACAGAATCTTTTCCAGAACAAATATATGTACTTGTGAAAAACATATTGAGCCTGTTAAACATTAAGATTATGTGTTTAAAATTATTCATTCTGATAGCTCGCAAATTGTGTTTTACAAGAGCTTAAAAAAATTCATAAGCGTAACGAAGTGTAACAGTAAGCTATAACATGGTGCTCCAAGAAAAGTCACAAGAAAATGCCCTCAAAAGTAAATCTCTTTGAGTTCCAACTTAAGTAGACGTCGACGATAGCTGAGGAAGTAAATAATATAACTGCGTATAATGCGACGAAAACTATTGCCGAACGCAAGAAAAAGTAGAATGGATTAAATGCCTCATCTGCGGGAAGTGGTTACACGAACCACGTACGATGTACGGTAACAATAGTAAAATTTGTGTAAGGGTTGAAAATAGCCAAGAAATATAAAGCATTTAGTATAATATATTTTTCTAGTAATCTGATCTGATTAAATTTTTATATAACTATATGGTTATTGCTATTGTTTAATGTGGTAACTACACTTACACCATCCACTTAGGTTTATTTGGTATAACTACAATACATTTACGCCAATTTCTACAAAAAATTTACGTTAATGTTATATACTATAAATATCATATAAGCTAAACTAAATAAAACTTTTGTCTGCCATTTTAAAAGTTAACGCCGCATGTACAGTTTTTACCTTTCACATTATATCACGAAAAAAACCACTGAACCAATTTTCGTCAAATTTGGCACAAAAAATACTATTATAGGCCAGGTAAATGTTAGTAATTAAACTTTATTAGGAATTTATTTACGAAATTGCTGCCATATATATATATATATATTTTTTAAGGTTTATTTGGTATAACTACTATTCCGTTTGACCAATTTTAACCAAACTTTTTACGTTTACAGTATCAATTACACTCATCTAGTAAGCCAAAAAACAAAATTTTCGTTTGCCATTTTGTAAAAATGGCATTTAATGAAATTAATCAAGTCTTTTTTTAATTTCTTGGTAAATATTTACAGATTCCTACCAAATTTGACAATCATGTAGCACTGTGGCAGATGATATGTACAAATATGATTGAAGTATGTCAAACATTTATTTGCAAAATACCACCCCTCTAGATATTATAAAATAGTATTCTATATATTCGGAAACATTTAACCATTTTTAACTTAACTTTGTATGCTAAGTATATATATATATAACAATCCTCAAAAGTATCTACATGTAGTCTCTTTTATCTTCCATTTTGTTAGATAGTTCCACACAAATAAATAAAGTTATATGTCATATTTCGGGAAACCAATTTCCTGTTCCTACCATAGATGGATAATAAGTAGAACTACTGTAAGTAACGTTAACGGGTATGTTTAAGGTATTTCAGACACTTATTTTTAAAATGTCGGCAATATTGCTAATGTATTTTTGTATGTTACATAGTCGAAACCGCGTAATTATTTCCGAAGAAACTTTATATGACGGCGTGTATATTACAAAAATCAAATGTGTACACACAAAATCGCTTTGGTTCACCATTTTGTAAAATAGTATCACTTGACAATTTAAAATTATATGATCTCCGTAAAAACAACCGATTTCGACCAAATTATGCTTACATTCAGTACTATGGCAGGCTATGTAAACCAAATTTTTTGAGGTCAGACACACATATTTTCAAAATGGCAGCCATATAAATATTTTATCTCCAAATTTTTTATCTACGAAAATTACGAAACAAATTTCAACATAACTTTGTACACTAACATTATCAGTTATATCAAGTAAATTACATTAAAAAAACCTCATTTTTACGCAATTTTGTAACGTAGTCCTACACGAAATAATACAGTTTTTATGCTGTATCTGGGGAAACCTTCAACTGATTTCTTTCGAATTTGACGATGAAGTTTTTACGGTGGTATTCTATAATGATTTCTATTGTTCTAACTGTGTAAATCTTTTATTTTCTTAACGGTGCGTATACAAATATTTATTCTTAGTGTGCTAATTTAAGAAACTATTTTACAGATGCGAATTTAACGTTGTATATTTTATTTATGACAATAATCCAGTGTTCTAATATATAAAAATTATTCCTTTCATTTTGAAGATCGTCATATTATCAATGTAGGTTTTATGCCATATCTCGAAGACCGACAAACAGATTTCTATCAAATGTTTCTTACAAGTGGTGTTATGTAATGCCATGTAAACTTATCTGTATTAGTGGTTTAGAGACTTATTTTAAAATGATGGATGCGTTTATATTTCAGGTTTGTGTACCCTATCTTTTAAAACATTAGACTGATCACATCTTATGTTGATGCTCCGAATCCTATATCCGTGACGCAGTTAGTTCCAAGGTAGCTTAATTTAATAATTTTTGTAATTTCGAATCCCGGCCAAGTTACTTGTGTATTTTAAATGTCTTTGCACTATTTCACATGTTTCTGGTTTAACCTCTAATGATATTGCTGGCAATAAGACATCAATGCCTTCTTACCATCTAAGCTGTCAAGAACTTTACTATAATTCATTTTCACCCATGTAGAGGAAAGTAGGCTCAATAATAATCAGTAACTTCTTGTTAACTTTGGGATACTAGGTTTATTCTTTCGACAGTGATTCTAGTTCTGAGCAGTTATTAATCGATATATTGCATGCAACCTCTCCTTAATTATTGGTTTAGTTAAAAAGTTTCATTTGTGAGGAAATGATTTTCTGTTCTTTGTGGAACGATTGTAAGAATAAGACACTCCAGAGTCTCTCCACCATAATGCAAGCAAACGTAATAAATGTTTTTTTCTCGTTTACTATTTACTTTAAAATTTGGTTATTTTACTTTGTTTATTTACTGTCGGTGACTGCAAGACCTCTTACTGTAATTTTGAAAAGTCTTTCATTACCTTAATTGACGGGTTATATAAAAGATGTTCGAAAATTAAACACCCAAACTGCAGAAGGTGATTTCCTATGACAAATAAAGTCATACATATATAGGANCAAGATGTTCGAAAATTAAACACCCAAACTGCAGAAGGTGATTTCCTATGACAAATAAAGTCATACATATATAGGACACCATATACCTAACCAGAATATTAAAGTAGATATGAGACTGTAAATTTGGTTTGGAAACGTAATTTCGCTGAATGCCTTGTACTTTCTGCTAGCGGTAGGGATGGCGGCGATTTACACAGTACGTCCCAAATGGTTGAATGGGACAAGTCCATTTGGCCCGCTANGCTAGCGGTAGGGATGGCGGCGATTTACACAGTACGTCCCAAATGGTTGAATGGGACAAGTCCATTTGGCCCGCTAAGGAGCGTATACTAGTGGGGGGCATGTCGTTGATGTGCTGATGAATCACTCTTCTCAAGCCGAACACGGCGCACATGCCTCTGCGACATGAGCAAAATANGCTGATGAATCACTCTTCTCAAGCCGAACACGGCGCACATGCCTCTGCGACATGAGCAAAATAAGTCACCTTTTTGGTGCTGAATCTTTAAACGTTGTACAAGGCATTCGGCAAAAATACGTCTTTGAAACCCAATTTTCATAGGCTCATATCTCCTTTAATATTCTGTTAAAATATATGATGTCCTGTATATTTTCGACTTTTTATGTTTCCTAAGCAATATCCTCCCGTAGTTTGAGTATGTAATTNGATATATGATGTCCTGTATATTTTCGACTTTTTATGTTTCCTAAGCAATATCCTCCCGTAGTTTGAGTATGTAATTTACGAACATGTGTATAAACCCCTTGCTTGAGTAATTTCCGAACGAATGAATTAATTTATTGTGTCATAACTCAGTAAATAATAAACCGATTACAACCAAATTTGGCAAACAAGTAGTTCTGATGCAGATGACGTTATGTGATATGTTCTTAACATTTTAGATACTAATTTTAAGATGACGTCCATATAGCCATTTTTGTGTAAAGTGCTATATCGTCCACTCTAAACTATGATATCAATTCCAACATAACCTGGTATGTTGAAGTAGACATTACAAATATCAACTGTATCTACATGGAGCATATTTTGTCCAACATTTTGTAAGTAAGCGCCATCCTGATAAAATAATATTTTTGTGTCATAGATCTAGAAATATTTTTCCGATTCCAATATCTTTTGGCAAACAAGTAGTACTGAGGCAGATAAAGTCAAGTGGTTTGTTTAAGCATTCCAGACACTATTTTTCAAAATGGCGGCTATAATACTAATTTTAATTTGGAAATTTATACCGTCGNTGTTTAAGCATTCCAGACACTATTTTTCAAAATGGCGGCTATAATACTAATTTTAATTTGGAAATTTATACCGTCGAGACAATGTAATAAATTTCAACTTAACTTTATATGCTTGGTGTAGTTATTAGAACTATCAACTCTATGTACATAGAGCATCATTTGTCCGCCTTTTTGTTAGATAGCACCATGCGAGTATATAAAGTTTTTTGTNTGTTTAAGCATTCCAGACACTATTTTTCAAAATGGCGGCTATAATACTAATTTTAATTTGGAAATTTATACCGTCGCGACAATGTAATAAATTTCAACTTAACTTTATATGCTTGGTGTAGTTATTAGAACTATAAACTCTATGTACATAGAGCATCATTTGTCCGCCTTTTTGTTAGATAGCACCATGCGAGTATATAAAGTTTTTTGTCATATATCGGGGAAACAATTAACAGATTCCTTCCAAATTTGGCAGTACTGCAGTAGTTGTTGTAAACTGGGTTGTTTATGATAGTCAGCCTCTTATTTTCAAAATGGTAGCTATATAAATATTATAGCTCAGTATATTTTATTAACGAAAAAAATGACAACTTCATTTTGTATGCTGGCAGTACCTACTACAACCCTAAAATTATTTGTATGCCGAGCCTCAATTCTGCAATTTTGTAACATAGCTCTACCAATAAAAAATAATGATTTTATCTCGTATCTCAGAAAAAAACAACGCATCCTTACACAATTCGGCAAAGATGTTGTACTGTGGTGGGCCATAATATTAAATGATTTTTTTTTAAGAAGGACATACTTATCTTCATAATGGCACTATAATANCACTATAAATAATTTTGAGTTTTGTGGACGATATATACAAAAATACATAATCTATTTTATCATAAATTTGAAAAAATGCAGGATACAATAATCGAAATTGCTACTACATTACTTTTCTGTCCTTCAATGGAGGGTTTATGCTATATTTCGAGGACAAGTCAACCGATTCCCACGAAATGTTACACTGGAAAATTTCTAATTAATTAATACCAAATTGTGAACACCATTAGTACTACAGAAGGCCATGTAAAATTTCGATAGACAACCATGTTCAAAATGGCAGCTATATAGAGTCATTTACGTAAGTTTGACATATACAATATGTGTATAAAANATAGACAACCATGTTCAAAATGGCAGCTATATAGAGTCATTTACGTAAGTTTGACATATACAATATGTGTATAAAATGATACCGCATTTTGAAGGTATAAAAAAATGATAGGTTGGATGTTGGAACTAACTAGTTATTTTAATTGTCATTTTCCGTGAAGTTTGTTTACCTCTTCATTCATAAATGTTCAATGTTACCTCCATGAGAGGCTAGAACGATATCTACGCGATAATCAAACTCGTTCCACGAACTTGTCAGCATTTCCTGTGTTATGGTTTGGACGGTGTTCGTGACTCTGTGTTTGATGTGATGAGGGAAGAAACGAGCTCGCATTCGACACGTCAATGTGAAGGGGGCGGTCTGATGTTTCTTTTATGTGCCGAGAGATGACACTGGAATCGTCTGTCGTCACACTTTGAGCGTGTGTTGTGTGCTAGTCAACATCACAATGGAGACGGAACAACAGAAGGCGTTCTGTGTTATTCACTATATTTGTTTTAGCATTTTACGTTAAAGTGCGCCTCTTCTACAATCTACGCCCGAATCAGTGTATCAATAAAGTAAATAACATTCACTGAATATCAGTTGATAAGCTACTACAGACTGGCGAACCAAGGAAATATGCTGGAAAGAAGTGACTTATGGCAGTATAATCCTAGACTGTCATTGGGAATCTATATATATATATATATATATATATATATATATATATATATATATAATAAAGTCGGGTTAGTTACACCATTTATAACTCGAGAACTGCTGGACCGATTTAATATGGTTTTAGATATTTTCGATTTGTCTGTGCCCGGAATAACATATAGGCTATTTAAATATCGTAAAAGTTCACGGAAAAAATAATTATAAACTAAATTAATTTTCTTATACATTTTATATAGATGACATTTTTGACGTGACATTAACTGAAGTTCAAGTATTGCCTCTAAAATAATGAAGGAATGCTAACATGAAAAAACATTGTGATTATAAATCAGTTATACTAACTTCGCTTTCGACTTTACAGATTCAAGGCCAGATTCACCACCAAATTGGATCATTGCAACCTCTTGAAAATGCATAGTATGAATTCTTACAAATATACTTCATGGGCAATATGGAGGAAAAACTTGATTGGCGTCAAAATATCAAAACAGCAATGAAAAGAGCAATTCTTCAAGATTTACAGCAAGTACTTCATGAGCATCATGCATTGGTCAGGCATTTTTGACATCACATCCACCAAAACCTGTCAAAGGTGACAGTACGATTTGTTTGTTTTTGTCATAGAAACTGTCAAAGATTACCGGACGATTTGTTTGTTTTGTGCGAGTGAATAAATCTGGTGCGAGTATTATTACTAACAATGCCGTGACCCAGAAGATCTTATCTTAACCAGCAAAGCCGTAATTCAATTAGGCTTCTAGACATTGCGAATCAATTAACTGAAGAAGAACGAGAAATCGGAAGAGCAGAGCGCCGCGTTCGTATGGGCCGACTTCGTGCTTCTCAAACAGAAGAGCTAAGATAGGCAGCCCGTGAAACGGCTCGGTTGGCAATGCGAAATCGTAGAGCTAATCGCACAGATCAACAACGTGACAATCTCCGACGTGCAAGAAGAAATACTTCAAGTGTTGATTTGAATCCAACAGCGTTTTTATACGATTCCATAATTTATTACAGCACGCATGCTTTCGTTCACATTGGTCCAATGGACGTTGTTTGCGAGCATTGTGGCGCACTGAAGTTTGCTGGAGAAACGCCTGGATTGTGCTGCCTTAATGGCAAAGTGAAATTGCCATTATTGACTCCGCCACCTGAGCCATTGCATTCATTGCTTCATGGCGAAACACCAGAATCACGACATTTTTTAGCGAACACTCAAAAATACAATGGCTGTTTTCAAATGACTTCATTTGGGGCAGACATTATCCAAGAATACGGATTTAATCCGACATTCAAGGTAATTTATGTTGAAGAGAGTAAATGTTCATTTTCTTTAAAATATAAGATTTAAGATAACAAAAATTGTTCAAGTATTGCCTCTAAAATAAATAAGGCATGCTAACATGAAAAAACATTGTGATTATAAATCAGTTATACTGACTTCGCTTTCGACTTTACAGATTCAAGGCCAGATTCACCATCGAATTGGATCATTGCAACCTCTTGAAGATGCACAGTATAAATTCTTACAAATATACTTCATGGGCAATATGGAGGAACAACTTGATCAGCGTCAAGAGATCAACACAGCAATGAAAAGAGCAATTCTTCAAGATTTGCACCAAATATTTCATGAACATCATGCATTGGTCAGGCTGTTCAAGACGGCGTTGGAGCGCATGCCAAATGATGACTACAATGTCATGATCAGAGTGGATAAACGACCAGCTGGAATACATGAACGCACATTTAACGCTCCAATAATATATGAAGTTGAAATCCTTATTGTTGGTGAAAACTTTGAAACACTGGATATTGTGCTAACACGTCGCGATACTGGGCAACTGCAAACAATATATGAAACACACCATTCATATGACATGTTGCAATACCCGCTGATGTTTTGGCAAGGGGACGATGGATATCACTTTAATTTCAAGATGATAAATCCATTGAATGATGAGTATTAATATCATAGTTTTATTTCAAAAAGGACTGGCAAATAATCTTAAATAATTTATCTTAACCCATTTCAAATATGCTAAAAAGAGCTTAGGCGATTTAGTAATCACATGGTTCTGTCCAACCGTTCAGGGAATACGGGCATGAGCTTTTCTTCAAAGATACTAATTTAACTGTTTTTATTACAGGTCAGGAAACTACCAAGAAGGTTAGCTCGATGAATTATTACGCATATCGTTTGATGATTAATCAAAATGCTGACAACAATTTGCTGCAATTTCGTCGATTGCTACAGCAATATTGCGTCGATATGTACGTCAAAATCGAAACAGAGCGCTTAACTTTCATTAGGTTGAACCAAGCTAAACTGCGTTCAGATGAGTATATCTATTTACGCGATGCAATAAGCACCGAAGGAGATGAAGCTAATCTTGGTCGATTGACTATTCTACCGGCGACGTACACAGGTAGCCCGCATCATATGCATGAATATGCGCAAGATGCAATGGCATATGTTCGTCATTATGGTCAGCCAGATCTATTTATTGCCTTTACATGCAATCCGAAATTGATAGAAATTGTTGAAATGCTGCTTCCCGGACAAACATCAAGTGATCGGCACGACATCACCGCACGTGTCTCCAAGCAAAAAATCCCGTCGCTGATGAACTACATTGTTAAGCAACGCGTCTTTGGGAATAATCGATGCAGGATCTATTCAATCGAATGGCAAAAAAAGAGGCTTGCCGCATTTACACATTCTCATTTGGTTAGTTGAAAGAATTCGACCTCATAAAATAGATGATATATATGCCGAGTTCCCTGATCCCGAAACCGATCCAGACCTACATGATGTTGTAATTACGAATATNCAGATCAAATAGATGATATATATGCCGAGTTCCCTGATCCCGAAACCGATCCAGACCTACATGATGTTGTAATTACGAATATGATTCATGGACCGTGTGGCGCCATCAACTCTCAATCACCGTGAATGGTAAACTGCATGTGTTTGAAACGTTATCCACGAAAATTGATGGCGGAGACCATCACTGGCAACTATAGGTATCCACAATATCGGCGTCGATCACCCGATGATAACGATCGAACTATCACAAGGAAAGTGAAAGGAAACGATTTCGTGGTCGACAACAGTTGGATTGTTTCATATTCGACACTTCTTTCCAAAACATTCAAGACACATTGCAACGTTGATTATTGCAATTCGGTGAAGTCCATCAAATACATCAGCAAATATGTCACGAAAGGCAGCGATATGGCGGTTTTTGGCATCCAAACCTCCAATACCAACGATGAAATTACCCGCTGTCAAGTTGGTCGATATGTGAACTGCAATGAGGCGATTTGGCGTATATTCTCATTCCCTATTCACGAACGTCGTCCCACTGTTGTACATTTGGCGGTGCATCTGGAGAATGGTCAAAGAGTTTATTTCACCGCGTCGAATGTTGCTCAACGTGCTGAAGCACCTCCAGCGACAACATTGACCAGATTCTTTGAGATTTGCCAAAGCGATCCGTTTGCACGAACGTTGCTTTACTCGGAGATGCCACATTATTACACTTGGAACGCTTCATCGAAGAAATTTCAACGTCGGAAGCAAGGCGATGCGGTTCCTGGTCATCCGGATGTGCGTTCTACTGATGCTCTTGGTCGTATTTACACAGTTCATCCGAAGAATGATGAATGCTTCTATTTGCGGTTGTTGCTGGTGAATGTTCGTGGGCCAACATCATTTGAATCACTACGAACTGTTAATGGTATAGTGTGCCCAACATTTCGTGCTGCATGTCAAGAGCTCAATTTGCTTGAAAACGATACTCATTGGGACACGACAATCGCTGAAGCAATTATTTCTGCAACTCCAAGTCAGATACGCACATTATTTGCTATCATCATTTCGACATGCTTCCCATCGAATCCACGTGACCTGTGGAACAAATACAAAGATGACATGTCAGAAGACATTTTACATAGAATTCGTGTCAGTTCAAGAAATCCCGATCTTGAGGTGAATGATGAGATGCATAACCAGGCTTTGCTCTTGATCGAAGACATGTGTTACCTCATGTGCGGCAGTTTGTTAGTCAGGTTAGGAATGCCAGCGCCAGATCGAGGAATGAATGACGCATTTAATCGAGAATTAGAACGAGAACGTGAATATGATCGACATGAATTAGACCAATCAGTTCAAACGAATGTGCCCCTGTTGAACCCCCAACAGAAGGAAGTGTATGATACATTAATCAAGGCAATTGATGAGGGAAATGGTGGCTTATTTTTCCTGGATGCCCCCGGTGGAACTGGGAAGACATTCCTCATGTCATTGATTTTGGCCACTGTTCGAGCGAGATCCGACATTGCGGTAGCAGTTGCTTCTTCTGGAATAGCGGCCACATTGTTAGAAGGATGCCGTACGGCTCATTCAGCGTTTAAACTGCCGTTAAACCTTCAAACTACTGAACAACCGACATGTAACATTGCGAAACGCTCCGCAATGGCCAAGGTTTTAGTAGCATCTAAAATCATCATCTGGGACGAATGCACAATGGCGCACAAACGCGCATTAGAAGCACTTGACCGAACATTGAAAGATCTGCGCAATGACTCGAGATGTTTTGGAGGCGCAATGATTTTACTGTCTGGCGACTTCCGCCAAACACTGCCAGTCATTCCAAGATCGACTGCTGCCGATGAAATAAACGCTTGCCTCAAATCATCAAATCTGTGGCGCTATGTGAAGAAACTTCAGCTGGCAGCAAACATGAGAGTTGCATTGCTGAACGATCCATCTGCTGGAGATTTCTCCAAGCAATTGCTGACTATCGGTAATGGCCGTGTTCCTGTCGACGAATCGAGCGGATTGATTTCATTTCCTCCGAATTTTTGCAATTTCATCTCATCGAAAGACGAGCTCATCAAGAAAGTGTTCCCGAACATCATTGCTAATCACAAAAATAACAAATGGTTGAGTGAGAGAGCAATTTTGGCGGCTAAGAACAAAGATGTGGATGACTTAAATATAGTAATTCAGAATCAAATCGTTGGTAATCTGCATTCATTTAAATCTATTGACTGTGTAATAAACGAAGACGAAGCCACCAACTATCCAACTGAATTTTTAAACTCCTTGGATGTGCCTGGCTTACCACCGCACAATTTACAACTGAAGGTTGGCTCGGTAGTAATAATGCTTCGAAATCTAAACCAACCAAAACTATGCAATGGAACGCGTTTGGTGATAAGAAAACTGATGACCAATGTGATTCACGCGACGATACTCAAAGGAAAATTCAAAGATGAGGAAGTTCTCATTCTGAGGATTCCTATGATCCCAACGGATATGCCCTTTGAGTTTAAACGACTTCAATTTTCGATTAGTCTTGCATTCGCCATGACGATTAACAAATCTCAAGGCCAATCCTTGAGTGTTTGTGATCTGAATCTAGAAAATGCATGTTTTTCTCATGGTCAATTATATGTGGCATGTTCACGCGTCGGCAAACCATCGGATTTATTTGTTCTTGCGCCTGATAACAAAACGAAAAATGTCGTATATCAGAAGGTGCTTCACTGAAGAAAATTAATGCGAGTACAACACGCCATTGAAATACCTAATTTTTGTACTTTTATTGATTTTTTATTTTCTTTATATAAATTATCCTAATAAACTATTGAACTTAATAAATTTTGAGTATTAAATTTATTTTACGTTAATAAAATCCTAAATAAAGCTAAACTAAAAGTTATCACAACATTCATTGCCTGTTACGCGATACGAAGTCAGCTGTGTCAGCTAGTTACAAATAAATCAGTGAAATTGAGCCACCAAAATCAATTAATCTGGCACTGATTAATTGTGGTGCCATTTTCACTGTTTTCTCTGATTTGTCTCAATTCTCACAGTTTCAGATTTAGATTGTAGACTGTAAATGTTTTTTCTTGGACAGATTCCACGCTCGATATAAGCAACTAGCGAAGTCTGACGATACGCTGAACAAAACCTACACGTGACATTTTTTTATTAGTTTACTCATGTGTGTGCTAGTCGGATAAAGGTATTTTATCTTCGCCGGTTGATGTCTGTAGGTGTATTATACTATTTCCCATGGCCGTTATCGCTGCTAGCAGAGAAATCGAAAAGAATGTCAGTGAAATGTTCATCAGTATGCAATTTTCGTATTTTTGTGTGTCCACGAGGTTCAGAATGCGAGTGTCCTGTCCGGCAACAATGATAAAACTTATGCTCGTACATAGTAATCAAATCACAAACGATTTGTGGTTTTCCAAGGTGAGCAAAAGGATGATTCGGTATACATGTTTTTTTTTATATTAACGAGTATTATTGTGTCCATACAGGTTTGGTAGTATTGTGGAAGTTACAGGCAATGGAACTAATAAATTTTTTACCCAACAATTATCAAAATGCAGACCTCAGACAACATCTGTAAGAGTTGTACCACATTACTTTTTTTTGAAGAAATATAATTCAAGAATACAAATTTTCTGTTAAATAATTGTTATCCATGTGTTTAAATTTTACTTTGATTCTCGCATTAAGTTAGAACGAAAAAATGCACCATTATTCCTAATAAATATTATGTTTAATGTTATTAATATATTCGTTGGTAATTAAGTACGTAAAATCTCAAGACTTTTTAAGCTGACGAAATACAAGTATTAAAAATATAATTATAATAAAAGTTTAACAAAAACTGCNTTAATATATTCGTTGGTAATTAAGTACGTAAAATCTCAAGACTTTTTAAGCTGACGAAATACAAGTATTAAAAATATTATTATAATAAAAGTTTAACAAAAACTGCTTTTTTTTTGCAAATTTATAGAATAATTCTTTTTTTGTTTAAGGCTATGCCAACGAATTACAAGATCGTGGCGGTTTTGATAAAGCAATAGAAATGGTGCAATTTTTTCCCGAAATACTGTGGGTATTTTCTTTTATTTATTTACTTGTGCGAAACTTCTATCTTCACTGTCAAATTTAAACGATTTAAATTTATCGAGAGTCAAGGTCGCAAGCACCTACCAGCATTACCACTCCGCATTATAATCACCGTCTCAGAAGTCTTGAAATCATTTTAATTGTAAACATATCTCTGCCTTGAAATATTACATGATATAAAGTTTCAGCCTTGTTAACGAGAACTCCAAAATATGTTTTGTATAAACGATAAGAGACTAGCCACAAAAATTTTATTTTTCTGTACAACTGGTTATCATTTGAAACTCACGAATAATATGAGCTAATGGACTCAACCGAACACCTGCCATCTCAAATTTTCAGCTGGTTTAAAATCAATGAGTGGGAATAAGAATTTGGATCGCAGTAGAATTATCCAGAGAACCGTGGTCACAAGGATATATCGAATGAAGTTATGTAACTGGGGTTGACTCAACTTCTAGCAGTAATTTTAAATGAGAGTTTAATGGTTCTTGGATAATAATACACATCCCAAACATTTTAAAATACGCCATTTGAATATAAGCACTCGTCATTCTAATAAGTATACAAGTCTTGTGTCCCTATAAAGTATTACCGTATTACGTGTGTCAGTTTAAGCGAATTTTGGTGCCCACAGTCAAAATGTTTTTAAGAGACGAGTTATACAAAAGCACACACTCATGCAGACGCACAAAGCCAGGAAGGTAATCTCATAAGCCTGTATTTCCACCAGGAAATATGAATTCCCTCGTATATAAGTTGTTTATATAAAAAAGATAGAAGCCCTTTAAGAATGGATGGTACTTAATATGTTAAAGTAATACGTAATATGTCGTCTTGTTTTAATAAGTTATACCCTACATGCCCTCCTGGGTGATGTGAAAACCATTTATTTCGATATTTATGCATAAACTCGTCGAAGACGGTGGGTTGAAGTAACATACTCACTAATTCGTGAACCAGATATATGACTGACACATTGTGTGACAGCCAGGCGCGAAGAAACCAACTGCATTTTATTTAGACGTCTGCTTTTTCTTTTGCTATCATGGTAGACATATCTCTTCCTGCCAATTGCTGTCTGTAAGAATCGCCTAGTCAACACACAGCCATGGTAATCTTCGTCTTCCTGGCAATACGGTATTTAAATTCAATATATTCTCCATTTTTCCTGATAAAATAAACTGCTACTTCGGAAAAAACAACAAGGTTCTGCAAAGGCCAGTGTCCATTGTAATACTTTATTAATATATTAGGTAAGTTATTCCATTGTAAGGACTCTAACCTCTAAATTTATT